>SNQJ01S0071625.1:26602-38248 GCA_010110895.2 Picea sitchensis | reverse complement strand
TACTCTGATAGTTGTTGTTGTATGCAAATTCTACTAGTGGTAAGAATTCTTCCCAATGTTTTTTATGGTCCATTACATACATATGTAACATATCTTCCAAAATCTGGTTTGTCCTTTCTGTTTTCCCGTCTGTCTCTGGGTGATAAGCTATGATAAAGTTTGGTTGTGTTCCCAAAGCCTATTGGAAAATGGTCCAAAACCATCCCGTAAACATTGAGCGTCGATCGGATATGATTCTTTTTGCCACCCCATGTAATCCCACAATCTCTCTTACAAATACTCTAGCTATGGAAGGTGTCTGATACGTCGTATGCACTGGAGTGTGCACTCTTCGTCAAAGTGTCAACTACCAAAAAATTGAATCGTGTCTTCTTGCCATCAATGGAAATCCAACAATAAGCCCATCGAAATGACTTCCCATTTCAATTTAGGAATAGCGTGTGGCTGTAACAATCTTTTTGGATGTCTATGTTCAGCCTTCACTTGCCGACAATCTAGACATCTCACCATGTAACTAACTATGTCTTCTTTCATTCCCTTCCAGAAGAATACAGGCTTAAGATCTGCCTTCATCTTCGTGACTCCCAGATGAGCCATGTATACTGCTCGATGTGCTTTACTTAAGATCAAACTTCTTAGTTCATCGTTAGGCGGTACATAAATTCTTTTGTTAAATCTCAACAATCCATCGTCGTCTAGTGAATAACCTTCATACTTCGGTACCATCATGATATCTTGTCCAATATTATTCTTAATTTCTTTATACCAGTGATCGTAGATTTGTAGAGTTAGAATCTTTTCTCGAAGATTCGTCTTAAGAGGTAATACGAAAAATATGTGTGGCCTCCTACTCAACACATCTGCCACTTGGTTCACAGTTCCTTCAATGTAAGAAGTTTCAAAATTGTATTCGCTAAATAATTTTGACCAATGCCTTTGCCGCGCGTTCAGGTCACTCTGTGTAAAAATATGCTGCAATCCACAGTGATCTGTCTTTAATTCAATTTTTCTTCCAATCAAATAATGTCTCCATACTCTTAAGGCATAAAAAATAGCTAATAAATCCAAGTCATGTGTTGCGTAGTTCTCTTCATGCTTTCTAAATTTTCTTGAAATGTAAGCGATCACTCAATTGTCTTGCATCAAAACTCCACCTAACCCTTCCTTGGATGCGTCCATGCATACCAAGAACTCCTTGTCCATGTCGGGGACTTTGAGTATCGGTGCTGTCGTCAACAACTCTTTGAGCCTTTGAAATGCTTCCACACATTTCTCAGTCCACAAGAACTTCTTGTTCTTCTTCTGCAATTCCATGATCGGATTTGCTATCTTCGAAAATCCTTCGAAAAATCGTCAGTAATATCCTGCTAAACCCATAAAAATGTGTACTTCTTGTACGTTTTTCAGTGTTGGCCGTTCCATAATAGCCTCCACTTTCGTTGGATCTGTTAACTCTCGGAAATTTCTTTGGGTTGTATTAATGAAAACCCCGAGGTAACTGTTTCAACCAACTTTAGATTGTGTTCTGACCTATACAACTAGAGAGGGCTCTCTCAGATGTCTAATGACTGGTAATAGCTCAAAGGATTCATCAATAAATACATAGAGGTCAGATTATGCAATAAGATAGGTTTTTTTTTGTTTTAAAAGGGTTGGTATAACAAACAAGGAAAATATACCATTGGGCAATGAAGTCAAGGCATGAATTCCAATGTTTTTACAGTCAACAGCTGGTTGGTTTCTTTATGCAGATTTGAGGCAAAATAGGTGCTATGCTCAAAAAATAAATGATATGAAATGAGAGATGGGAAGGAGAAGATAGCCCACTACACTACAGACATCAATCAGTGGATGAATCTCTAGTGCATCTTTAGAAGAAAGGACATAAAGATTAATTACTAAACATAGCATTAAATGAAGATGGATTCTGTAAAAGTAACCATTAACACATAAAAAACATCATCAGTGTGAAAGGAGCATCAAACATGGATTAATTCCTACCACTTACTCTCAGATAATGCTAGCAGAAAAACATAATCATGGAAATGATATACAAGAAACACATACTGAACATAAACACCGTGATGAATCTCAAATTTCAGAAAGAGGAAACTTATGCATTAACTTCAAAGAAATAAATAAGTCTTCTTCCCCAAGGGTCCAACCCCTCTCTACCCTTGTACCATGAAATATATATAACTATAGGTCATTTCCAGCTCACTATTTCGAACTCGAACCCCTTTCCCAAAATAGAAACAATTACAAACATAGAATGATACATTTTACCCGATTTCCTGCTTTTCAGGAGGCAAAATTCTGAAAAATAGGATTCAAAACGCTACTTGTAATTCTCAAACTATAATAGTTGTGTAACATATGAGAACAATTTTTGTAGGTAAGCTCGTTCTTAAGAAAAAAATTTCTCTTTTTCTTGAATCTCATCTCCAGTTGGTCGGAATACGTGTCACAAAAACATATCTCAAACACAAAATCATGAACACTAAAAAATAGGGCTCAAAGATTCTTTCGAATTTCCCAATCCATGAAACTTGTGTGAAAAATGAACATGGTTAATTTTATTGGGTCCGTGCTTAACAATAGGCTCCTTTGAATTTTGAAAATTGATCCCGGTTCACCCGAAAATCGTCCTGGGAATCAACTGGTCAAAATTACTAGTTCGCAGCGCCAACGCTGCGAACTTTCCTGTAGTAGCCTGTTTTATTTTTTCCTAGCTTCAACACTTCAAAAATTATGTTAGGAGTCAAGACATGTTGCAAAACTCCATTATCTTGAAATATATTGTTTTAAGGATGAATTTGAAAGGATGCAAAAGATGAAAGTTTCAACAGTCCTAGAACAGAGTGTTTGGAACATATTTCGCAACGCACCAGTGTTTTAATTGTTTCTCTCAAATGTCAAACTGGGTCAGGTTGAAATTTGGTCAGCAAGTCAACAAGGATATCATCTTCCTCCACAATGTTTTTTAAAAGAAGCTAGATCGAAATTTAAAAGTTATGATGAAAACACAATTTTTCTGTGTACCTAGTGATTTTGCAGCGCACAATGAATTTTGCAGCGCACATTGAGTTTTATAACGTGCAATGAGTTTTGCAGCGCACAATGAGTTTTGCAGCGCATAGTGAATTTTGCAGTGCGCAGTGAGTTTTGCAAATGGAAATGGAAATAATAAATGATAAAGCTTCCTTTTGAAACCGACCCTTGGAGATGTTAGATGATGCCAGGCATAAAAACAATATTGGTGCTAACAGGCATGACTTTGCAAACTGCTAACAAACCTCTAACCTTAGCTAGAAAATCATGGTGCTAACAGGATCCACAACGATACCTTCGCTAGATATGATATGTCCCAAGTAGTGAATCTCAAATTGGTAAAGAGAGCATTTTGATAGCTTCCCGTACAATTTATTTTCTCTTAGGAACTGGAGGAACAACCTCAAGTGTTCATCATGCTATTCCTTTGTTCAAGAATAAATCAATATGTCATCAATAAAAACTTGAACAAACTTGTCCAAGTATTCACAAAACACCGCATTCATCAAACTCATGAATACCCCGGGGTGTTTGTCAGTCCGAACGGTAAAACTTTAAACTCATAGTATCCAAATTGCATCTTAAAAGCAGTCTTAGGGATATATTCTTCTTTAATCCATAATTTGTGATATCCTGATCTCAAGTCATCTTCGAAAATACTGTCTCCCCTTTCATCTGATCAAACAAATAATCTATTCTTGGCAATGGATACTGGTTCTTGATCGTCGTTTTGTTCAATTGACGATAGTCAATATAAAGTTTCCACGATCCATCCTTCTTTCTCACGAAAATAACTGGTGCACCCCAAGGTGAAATACCTGGACGAATAAGTCCCAAATCCAATAATTCCTTCAATTTCATTTTCAACTCTTACAATTCAAGCGTTGGCATCCAATAGGGAGTTCTTCCAATAGGTCCAGTTCCCGGTTTCAAGTCTATTGTAAACTCCAACTCTCTTTCGGGCGGTAAACCGGGTAACTCTTCTGGAAACATGTTTGTAAACTCTTGCACTATAGGACGGTTTTCTAGTCCTTCCACCTCGCCCTTTTCATTCAGCGCTAAGATTGCATATGGTCTCCATCTGTTGCGCATACTCTTCTGCAATTGTAGGGAATAAATGAACCTCAGGTACACTCCTTGTATTCTTCCTACAATCACTCTACTTTGTACCAGATCATCCGTCAAACTTAACCCTTTCGTCTTATAGTTAAGTATCGCATCATGCGATTCCAACCAATCCATACCAATCACTATGTCATAAGATAATAATATCGTAACATAAAGATCTACCTTTGTTACAAAGTCTCCCAAGTTAAGGCTACCGCCTATAACCTTTCCTCCAACCTTCTGTTTGACACCTGATGCCATTGCTACGTACTTGAACTCGTCCTACTTGACTGCCTTTACCTTAATTCTCTTCAGTGTTGCACTAGAGATAAATCTTTCTGTAGCACCTGGATCTATCAATATACTGTAGTTTTGGTCTGCAATTGTACCTGACGTCTCTAACACAATGGACTAATGCTCAACCTGGCGGTTGTTCACCGCTGCATGTATCCTGTGGGATTTTCCCAAATCTTCAACTGTAGTGGGTCCTGGTGATCCAACCGCTCTGTCCTTCTCAATAAGATAGTCTCACTAGTAATGTGGCTCACCACATGTCCAACATCCAGTATTTGGTCCAATGCTCCTGGCCCTCAAAGTAGAAGTTGTTGGTCTAACAACTTGTGATCCCGGTCTGTTCTCCTTAACATTCCTAAACTGCTATTGCGGTCGATACTGCTGCTATTGTGGTCTTCTGTAAGGAGTCCTATGCTGAGGAGTCTGTCACCGTGGTGTCATAAACACAAGTCCTCTAGGCGTATCTCGATGCCCTGCAGTATCTCTGGATGGTTCCTAATGCTGCTGCGCTCCTGATGACGTTTGTCCAGTTTGTCTAGAAGGAGTCCTGCGCTGACCCCACCGTTCAACTCTTCCTCAACTATGAGGGCCTTCTAAACCGTATCATGCAAAGTCTAAGGCATTAATATCCCCACCTTCACACGAATGTTGAAGTTAGGGCCAAACACAAACTTGTTGACCTTCAACTTCTTCATGTTCATATGTGGAGAATACCTAAGTAGCTCCATGAATCTAGCCTCATACTTTGGCACCGTACGACAACCCTATTGTAAGGCGTTGAACTCATTAAGATGACGCTCAATGAATTATTCAGACAAATACCTCTCCCGGAACTGTTTCTCGAACAATTCCCATGACATGTCTTCGACGACCATGTTTAGTTGAGGTAGGAGCGTCTTCCACCATAGAAGAGCACTCCCCTTTAGTTGAAATATCGCCATGCGAAATTTCATGTTGGAGGTGTAATCACGAAGTGTGAAGCACATCACCATGTTTTCCAACCATGGCTCAGTGGCTAAGCCGTCTAGGGTACCCCAGAACTCAGGAAATTTCACCTTCTCGAGTTCTCGCTGTATGCTACTACTACTAGTTGGGGCTCCTTGTGAACCCTCATTGGGTACATATGCTCTTCCCTAATCTCTATCTAGGTAGTTGATCAATGCCTCTGACATGCTCTGGAAGGATATCATCATACTCACTACATCTCCCACAACAATCTTCTCTTTCTCAACATTCTTCTAATCTTCCTGGGGGTTAGACCTTTCGGGCGTGGATGTTATCAGAGGTGTCACACCTCTTCCTCTAGCACCACGCCATCTACTTCCCTTGTATCCTCTAACCATGATTACCTGCAAGAGAAATTTTAGATTTTTATTAGCGATCTAATTCAATCATTTTGTTTAACACAATGGATGGCATAACAATCCAATGTTGCAGGGTTGAAGCCGCTCTTATACCATATGTAACAACCCCTCTGTTACGTCTTATAAGTACTTGTGAAACAATAAGAGATATATATTTTTTAAACCTTAATAAACATCATTTGATCAAGTGAAACATGATAGCAACGTACATCAACAATACTCATTATATTTCTTTCATTTCATTGCATTATTGGATTTAGACACTACTTAAAGCATGAAGGATATACCACCTCACATATAATAACATACAAAGCTACCCACCCAACTTATCTTGTAAGGTTAGGACCTCCAAGACACATAATCAATGCTCAAGTCTAGGATTCGTCTGATTGATCTTGACCATTTAAGGTCTCAATACTGGCGACTGTTATGAGGAACAAGGAAGTATATAATTCCCATAACTTTATCTATTCCGAGGTTCAACTATAAATCTCAGCATTCCTTGCTACAAATTCTTCAAAATAACACAGAGAATCTAGTATCTTAGTCACCACCTCATAACATAATGTATGTTGTTACAATAACTCATCATCTTACTGAATTAAAGGTCAGGAAGAAATTCAATAGAATCATGATAGAAACTTAATAGTAAAAACCAGAGTCCCTTAAATACACGGTCTATCATTTATGTCAGTTTCATGTTACTTATGTTTACCTAGAATAAGTGTGACCACCCTACAACGTACAACCAAGTAGATATATATCCGATCTACCTCACAAGTTAAAAGAGGAAAGGAACATGAGAGAAAAGATCTTAACACACATTAGTCACCCTAAGCTTACTCTATACCTTGTGAACTAACTGATACAATGAAGAAAGGATTCTGCAATCGAGCGGAAGTCGGTTCTAAGAACGAGTTAAAAATTCTGTAAGAATCCTGAAGTTTCTCTTCTGGTATCACAATACAACACTTCTAGAGCCAAATCTAGAAGTGCATAGACATGCTCCTTGAAAGCCCAAAGTTTCAGAAAACAACTCTCGAATGCACAAAGACCCTCTCAAGTTGGGTCGAGGTCTAACTTTCGGGAGTACAATCTTAGGAGAGATAATGTTGTCTTACACAGGGGGGCACATGGTACGTACTGAACAACTTGAATCCAGATCTCAAGAGGGTTGTGCTATTAAGTGCTTGAGATCAATTCAAGGTAAATCTGAGGAGAGACAATGTGTGCAGGGTTCAAAAACGGAAAACAAAGGTTGAAATCCCTTCAAAGGGAACCAGTGGATGAGATTTGATCATGAGGAAATTAGATTCCCCATGACCGTCTGATCAGAAAAAGATGTGCACTCTAAAAACCTGGAGGCCTTCGGGATTTGTTGCTTCGATAGATTAAATTTTTTGTAATAAGTGTGCCCTGACGTCCGAATCACGAAGTGGATCTACACAGTATATCGGTGGAAGAATACTAGTTGTTGGATCCGTAAGAGTTTGACGATTCAACGAGTTTGAGTTCACAGAAGTGAAGAGATGAAAAACCTCGAAGATTTGAAGTCCCAGAGTGAAGGACAGTTATAGATCTGACGAACGATCATTGGCCGATAGATCTAGGAGCCTACATTCTTCAGCGGTTCGATAATTCGCTACTCAGGAAAAATTAGAGACAATAGGTTTAAGGTGAAGGAAATCCTGAAGTATCGAATTTCGGAGTAAATCCTCACTGTTAAAGCTGGTTACATGTGTCGTGGTAGATGAAAGTTGTTTGGTGAGAAAAGTCCCGAACTCCCAGAGCCCAGATTTAATCCCGATCGTCGTCGAAAGTTTAACAAGGTTGTTCAATTTGTGGGTTCGACCTTCACAAATTTGGAGGAAACAAGAGTTGAAGTAGAAAAAAATACCGAAGCTTGTAGCCCCAGAGCTTCTTCTAGCCATAGATCTGAGTAAGGTGTGGGAACCGTTGATCTTTGAGTTATTCGTGATTCAACACTTTAGCGAAACAAAGTTGTTGTTGCAAAAATGTGAGGGACTCCCGGAGTCCCAAATTCTGGAGTGGACGTCAACCGTTAATCAAGGGAAGGGTCAACCGTTAAATCCCCGAGTCCTTTGGTGGTTCTATGATTCGGGTAAAACAATTTAAAGCTGTGAAGGCAGAGAAAAACCCTGAAACCTGGAGTTTCGCAGTGGATCTCCACTGTAGATTATCGCGTGAGGAGAATCTTCATCAGTCATTCGATTAAATTTGTAAAAGTTAACGAAGGAGGGTGGACGGGTAGGGTTAACCTACAATAGTTGGTCAACTCCGCTTATGACCGAATTCAGCTGGTTAATGCTCCGGGAGAACGAGAGTGTTGAGTTTATGAAACCTTCGGAGCGTCGAAGTCCTGGAGCCTAAATAGAACCCTTAGGGCCATCATTAGGTTCTATCTCGTGGTCACGTGCGTAACTTGGTAATGTAAAAGGGCTAACACCCAGGATTGTAACAAGTAAATAAAAACCCCTGAAAACCTTTGTATGGTAACCCCCGATCCTGAAGAATATGGATTTATTATACTGATATACATAAACTCCATGCTACTAAAAACCTGGCTCTGTCAACGAAATCAACAGAGAACCTCATAATGATTCGGGTTTAAACAATTTCAACAGAGTTTAGAATGCAACGAAAATTAAATTGACATAAGCATTAACAGGAAAAATGATACAAGGTTCGGGTCTAGGATACGATTCGACAAAGATCCCTTCAAGAAATTGGATTTGGATTTAAATGAAATTCGACAAGAAACTCTTGATTAAATTTTGGAACAAATTCCTTGGTTTACCAACGAACAATGCACTGTTAACTTCCTAACATAAGCTCAAAAAAACTATGATCAATATGCTTCAATTATGGATGAAAATACATATTTTCAACATAGACTGTGTTCAATAAAAGTCACATTTTACAATGAGGGCCAGGACGCTTGATTAGAGTACGAAAAACGTCTGAAATTATAGAGAGGATTAAACTATAAACACCGTAACTATTAAATTTTTGCATCAAACGCAACACTTGGCACTCAGACCTTCCAATGATTCTACAATGACTCATTCAATCTATTATATTAATACACTCGTAATATAAATGAATTTAGAATATGAAAAGAAATACCAGAACCAATAAATGATGCGTAACAAAAATGGCCTTCAAGTCTTGCGCTCCTCCCTTTCCTTTGCTTTCTAATCACAAAGACTTTATCGGTACCTCCCAGCCAATGCTAGGGGTACTCTTCTTCCCCCCTTAGCCCCCAGGGCTGCAAAGGGGCCAAGAACAAAGACCAGAACACAATAGCTTCCAAGCTTGTCTTGCAAGGAAGAGCTTCCACTTTTTTCACAAGCCTGGAGTCCCAACTCTCACAAGTAAAACACAACCAATCAAAAATTTGGCAGCATAACAGTTTTCCGAAAAATTTCAATCCCCTTCCCTTCTACTTCAATTGATTTATAGAAATATTCCTCATGGACATCTGTCGCTCATGCATAATTCATTAATTTTTTATAATTCAGTTAAAGGATTATTCACCCACTACATGTGTCACATTCTCCCCAGGTTTCACAAGTAATTTCTCTTTTATTTTTATTTAAAGCCACTTTTCCTCACATTTCCCCATTTGTTCCTATTTTTCCTCTTAGTTTTCCCTTAGTTCCCCAATCCCTTAATTAATGGGTGTCTCCTAACTAGATTTTAGTTAGAGTTGGATTAGGAGTCTTTCTCTAGTTAGACAAGGGTTGGTTGACTCAAAATTCTATTCTATGCACAACCCATTCTCTCAAGTTGTTATTTATTTCTAAATAAATATTCATTTTTTAATAATTTCATGCACATATGTGCATTTTATCAATTCTTTAGTTTTTTAATTACTATTTCATAACATTTGATTTACTTCAAATCTTTAACTCATGTCACAATTCCTTTAGTCCTTTATTTAATTTTAGACTTAGACTTCGACTTCTGTTAGGCTTTACTAACTAATAATATATTGTTTAATTAATTATTTTAATCCAACAAGGTCTAATCATTCCAATTTTTTCTAGGCCACCTATGTTTATTGACTCAGGTTTCAATTGTGCGATGTTCCCTTCAAGACACATCTTCATGCTCCAAGGGTGCCACTCGCGTTGACTTGTTTTGAAAGTTTGTCCAACCCCTTGGAGTCAAAACTCCATTTGGTCTAACTTGTGAGAGACTGAGGGCTTCTAAGGAATAAGGAATCTTCCTTATTGCGCGCCCCTTAGAAATCTTCATGAGCAATTGTCTCAGTCTGCCCTCACGACATCGTGGACCACCCAAACTAGGTAATCGTTAACCTATAGTTCTTGTCACGGTGATAGTGCTAGTAGGATGTGACAGGGACGTTGCCACACCTCTCCCTCAATATCTGGTTTCTGTGCAAGGCCTCTTTACTCCTTATGTGAGTCGGATCAATAAGTATCTTCAAGCCTGCATCCACTGACCAAAAACCAGTGTCAAAAATACATATACATAAATCATACTAATTTCCATCATACAACATATGTGCATAATAGTGAAATACTCAAACAATACAATCCACTCTCTAACTCAATCCAGAGTCCAAGAAAGCCCTTTGATGCCATCAGCATCCATAACCTGTCATGCATCCTGCACACTCAGGACGACTTGTCAAAAGCACCTGTCAACATATATATACATCAATATAATCAATTAGCTATAACACCTCAACATCTTCATATATAACCCATAATCTGAATGAAATCACAATGTTCCATACCCATATCACTTGCAAGCAAGTGTCCTTAAAGAATAAGTCAATAATAGTATGCTCGATAGAGCGGGATGTTACAACCATGCAAACTAATCCTGGTTTATGAAAACTTCAAGCCTTGACCATTTCCTCTGACAAATATTCCATCACGTCCCACCGGCCTTGTTCGCATTCTAGATGCAACATCTGGAGCCTTTTGGATTGCTCCAACTTACCCTTCTTCTTCCTTCATCTCATCAAATCCTTTGACGGATCTTCTTTCATGTCCCACTAGCCTTGTTCGTGTTATATATGCGCAACATCTACAACCTTTTGGATTGCTCCAACTTCCCCTTATTCTTGATGCGGTTGATGTGCCATATACTCTCACAAAGATTCTCCAGCTTGGTGTCCCACTCCTCTGGGTTTTTGGTCACAATAACATTGACCCAAATGTGGTGAAGATATGTCTCATCGATGCCATGGATGACCTCGTCGATGAAATATCTATCCAGGTTGAAGGCCCCCAATTAGGGAATCACAATGAACCTTGATTTAAAAGAAGAATCCTTCTTCTGACTAGTGTAGTCATCCTCATGGATGGATACCATGTCTTCGTCTTGAAATTGATCGTTTTCAATCTTATCTTCCTTTTCATGTTCTTCCTCAAGGTCAGGTATGGTCTGTGTAGGATTCTTTTCACCCCCTTCTTCGAATCAAGGATTAGGATTATGTCTTAAGTTTTGAGCTATCATTAGGTTTCTTTTCAATTTACTAGATACAAATAACATAGGTATGATCACTAAGAGAAACACAATCGCAAGATACAAAACATTTATCCTAGGAAACCCTCATGGGGAGAAAAACCTAGAAAAAATTCCTTAATATAGATAGCCAATGCAATGCCAAGACAATAAAGAAAAAACACTAGAGAATATCCAACACTAAGCAATGCGCCTTTCTCTTCCTTCTTCTCCTAACTGCAACTACCAAACTTGCACACTTGATGAGTGAATGAGTGAGTGAACAAATGAGGCGCTAGCCTCCTTTATTTATACTAGCTGGCAGGCG
>SNQJ01S0071625.1:0-25438 GCA_010110895.2 Picea sitchensis | reverse complement strand
CTTTGCAGTTACAATATTTCAACACCCCCCCTTAACAAGAAGGGTATTCTACAACATCATCGGGAGAAAGAGAGGGAAAAAACATCACCAATATTTGGAACACTGACTGGCATATCTATAAATCATCGGAAGTTTTTCTCATCATCAATATCATCATCCATAGCAAGGAGATGGAATGGAATCATCATCATCTGCATCAACATGGATTAGTATAATACTAATACATCATCATCATCATCAATAACAACACGAGGTTGATACAACATCAACAACAACAACATCACAACACGAAGGCTGGAGCATCATCAACATCAACACTAAGTTGGAAATCTTCAGCACGGAGTTGGCATCACATCAACATCAACATGAAGTTGGCATCACATCAACATCATCACGAGACTGGAAATCTTCAGCACGAGGCTGGAATCTCATCAACATCAGCACAAAGTTGGAAATCTTCAACACAATGCTGGAATCAAATCAACATCAACACGAAGCTGGAAATCTTCAACATGAGGCTAACATCTCATCAACATCAACACGAAGCTGGTAATCTTCAGCACAAGGCTGGCATCAACACTACTCCCACTTTTGAGGGAGGTCCTTTCGGACTATACCAAGCTTGTCTCAAAAGTGCTGAAACTTTACACGAGATAGAGGCTT
Source organism: Picea sitchensis (assembly GCA_010110895.2). Classification (NCBI taxonomy): domain Eukaryota; kingdom Viridiplantae; phylum Streptophyta; class Pinopsida; order Pinales; family Pinaceae; genus Picea; species Picea sitchensis. The sequence goes on along the minus strand of SNQJ01S0071625.1, from coordinate 24,775 downwards.
AGTCAACACATCTGCAACCTGCTCATATGTGCCAACATAATGGATCTTTATAACTCCTCTCTGCACCATATCATAAATGTAGTGATATCAGATTTCTATGTGTTTTGACTTGTCATGGAACACAGGGTTCTCTGTCATTTTTATGCAACTCTGGTTATCACATAGAATCACGGTTGCTTCCATCTCCAGATCAAATAGACCCGTAAACAACTTCCAAATCCATATGGATTCATAATTGGTGGAACATGCAACAATGTATTTTGCTTCTGTCGTGCTGAGAGAAATATTTGATTGCTTCCTACTATGCCATGAGATCATGGCTGATCCCAGACTGAAACAACATCCTGAGGTGCTCTTTCTGTCATAGACACTTCCAGCCCAATCTGAATCGGTATACCCACTCAGTCTGAAGTCATGATATCCATTATAACTGAGACCAAAATCCAACGTACCCTTAAGTTATCTCATCACATGTTTTGCAGCGACAAGGTGACCATGTCTGGGTTCTACCAGAAATTGACTCAAGGTGTTCAAAATCACAACAAAACATATATTTGTCTTGGTATTTGTCAGATACATCAACGATCCAATGATCTGTCTGTACAACGTGGCATCAACCAATTCTAACGAAGTATCAAATATGAGCTTCAACTTTGTTTCCATGGGTGTGTTCATGTATTTACAGTCCAACATATCAAACCTCTTTAGTATTTCTACTGCATACTTCCCTTGTTTAAGGAAGATCTTCTCTGAGATCTACCAAACCTCAAGACCTAAAAAATAGTGCATTAGGCCTAGGTATTTCATCTCAAATTCTGCATCAAGCTTCTTCTTACAATCAATGATGAGATTTTCTTCTCCAGTTAAGAATAAGTCATCTACATACAACAACAATATAACATGTTCATCATTCATAAACTTGAAGTAAATGTTAGAATCATCTTTACTCTTGGTAAAGCCCAAGATTGTCAGGAAACTGTCAATTCTTCCATACCAAGCTCTAGGAGCTTGCTTCAATCCGTACAGAGCCTTCTTCAACTTGCAGACATGTGTCTTTCTATCTTCAACCTCAAACCCGTGAGGTTGTTCTATGTACACTTCTTCTTCGATGACACCATTTAAGAAAGTTGTTTTCATATCCCTCTGGTGTAACTTCCACTTCATCTTAGCTGCAAGGGCTATGATGGTTCTGATAGAAGTGTATCTGGCTACAAGAGCAAACGTCTATTCATAATCAATGACCTCCTTTTGGGAAAATCCATGAGCTACAAACCTTGATTTATATTTCTCAATACTTCCATCGGCAACATGTTTTTTCTCGTATAGCCATTTGAAATATACCACATCTTTGCTCTTCGGTATGGGAACTATTTCCCATACATCATTCTTTATAATGGATTGGTATTCTTCTGTCATGGCATCTGCCCAATCTTTCTTCTGAATGGATTCTTCAAAGCAAGTAGGATACTTCTCTAAGAGATCACACATCAAAGCCATATAACAAGAGAATGTCTTGGGTTTCTTGACTTGTCTCATGGTTCCTTCAGGGGCACCATACTTCTCTCCATATTGAATAAGTTCCATTGACTAGGTTGACTTTCTCTTGTGAGAGATCGTCATCTGGGGAGGTTCTTAAGATTCTATCATATGATGATCTTCATGTATCTCATCATCGGGGGAAACTGTGACTTCCCTCACTGGTTCTGCAACTCTGGGAGATACAGGTTCTTCTTCATATACTTCTTCAAGATGGAATCTCCTTGCTTTCTTGAGTGTTGCATATTCATCAAAGGTTACATCTCTGTTGATCTCAATGTGATGGTAACCTGTTATATAAATTCTGAAGGCCTTGGAGACCTCATAGTATCCAACAAATATTCCCTTCTTTCCTGAATGGTCTAGCTTGGTTCTCTTCTCTTTTGGAATGTGTACAAATACTGGACAGCCAAATATTTTGAGATGTCTTACTTCTGGCTTCTTTCCGCAGATCATCTCTTTAGGGGTTTTGAAACCAAGAGCACTATGGGATAATATGTTATGTACCTATACTGTTGTTCTCGCTACTTCTGCCCATAAGTGCATTGGAATATCTTGATCGTGGATCATAGTCTTCATTTCTTCCATTATAGTTCTATTCTTTCTTTTTGTTACACCATTTTGTTGAGGATTGTAGGGAGTCGTGAGCTCCCTCTTAATCCCTGCATCTTTGCAAAATATTACAAACTCATTTGAGGTGTATTCTCCATTATCTGTTCTGAGTATCTTGATCTTTCTTTCACAGAGATTCTCTATCAAGGCTTTGAATTCCTTGAATTTACCAAACACTTCATCTTTTGATTTCAAGAAGTAAACCCAGGTTTTGCGAGAATAATAATCAATGAATGACACATAGTATACATACCCACTAAGAGAGGTTGATGGAATTGGGCCACAGACATCTGAGTGGATGAGTTCCAAGACTCCTTCTGTTTTACTCTCTCTATTCAAGAAAGGATTCTTTATGTTCTTTCCTTGTGCACACCCCTTGCACACACCTTCATGATCAACTTTGAATTCTGGTAGACATGTGACTACCTTGATCACATATGGTAATTCCTTGTAGTTGATGGGAGCTAGTCTTCTATGCCAAAGTTCACACAGACTTTCAATGGAATGAGTCAAGGATGCAACTGGGTGACCTTTTAGCTTATACAAGCCACCTTCTTCTGTTCCAATAACAATTTCATCTTCTATGGTTTTTCCTTTAGGCCACATAAGAAATTCTCCATCTATGAAAGTAACTCTGAAGCCTTTCTTGTCTAAATCTGAGATATAAAGTAAGTTCTTTGTAAAACTTGGTACATATAGTACATCCTTCATCTTCATTGGGGTTCCTGAATCAAGTTTGTAATTGGACTCTCCCACACCTTTGATAGGGTATTGATAATAATCTCCAAGTGTATCTTTAGGGGGAAAATTATTTTCTGTAAGGATAGAGAGAATGTCTCTTATACCTGTCATGTGCTTGGAAGCACCACTATCTATGATCCAAGTATCCTCACCAGGTGACACTGATTCTGATAGGGAAAAGATTAATACACAGTCTTTAATCTATTCTTTAATCATCTTTGAGGGTGGATCTTCATCTTCAACTGTATGGGCATGGTGCCTTTTGTTTCTCTTCTTGTATTCTTCTCTCTTAGCTCGAAAATCTTTAGCAATATGTCCCATCTTGTCACAATGGTAGCATTGAGAAGAGGAGAAATTTCTTTCTCTTCTTTGACCTTTCTGAAACTTTTGGAATCTTCTTGGAGGGTGAGATTCTTTATGAGAGTTATTAAATCTCTTTGGGGAGTGAGATTCCTTATGTTGATGAGTCTCCTTCTGGAAGTGAGACCTCTTCCTTCCTCCTTTAGTATGAGTAGTTAGGGATTTATCTTCATCTCTTTATAGTAATGCTTCTCGGTTAACTACTCTTGCTTCTTCTTGAACACATTCTTCCCACAGACTGTCAAAATGTAGTTCCTCCTTTCTAGCACAAATGGTTTGGATGAACGCATCCCAAGGTCTTATGAGACCATTAAGAGCTATAATTATGAGTTCATTCTCATCTAGGGTGTCTCCAATTGCTTCTAGTTGTTCCATGAATTGAGAGATTCTAGAGAAATAGTCATGGATTGTTTCTTCTTTTTGCATCCTTGTACTTTTGAGTTGAGTTCTTAGATTCATCCTCTGTTTGATGTAATTTCCTTCATACATTCTGGTTAGGGCATAAAAAATTTCTTTTGGAGATTTATTTGAGGCCACTTGAGGGATCAAGTGATCTTTAATGGAGTTTGAAATGATCCTTTTGGCCCTAACCATGTCCTTCTTGTACTTTTCTTTGGCTGTAGCTTCTTCGGGTTTTGGTACATATTCCTTTATGAAATTTGAGAAGTCATTCTCTTCAAGAATGAGTGCAATCCTATATTTCTAGGAACATAAGTTTTCCACACCTTCTAACTTGTCAAAAAGCTTAGTGCTTGTAGACATCTTGACCTAGAGCTGGGAAAATGACCAATAATTGAAAATGCTCAGAATTTAAATTTGAACTTACCAGGAGGTGCGCTTGACTGAGGTGAGTAGCCTGGTGTAGTCAGATTTAAGAAAATCCAAATTTTACCCCTTTAAACTGAACTTGCGGAAATATGGACTTGTACTTCTGGTACTGGTTCTGGTTTCTTGGTTTTCTGGTACCAGTGGAAACAAGGGTTTCACTTTCTAGGAGTTCTGTCCACTAGAAAAGTGCGTTGAGACTGTCAAAGAGTTCTCTAGGCTAGGGCACACTTCCTTGATGAGTTTTAGGTTGGAATTCCTCTTCAATAAAAATCCCTAATTTTCTTGTACGACAAGAGTGACGTTTTTGCTTATCCGATGAAAGGTGCTCTCTTCAGCTTAGCTCTGATACCATGTTAAGTTTTAATATATTATTAGGTTTCTTTTCAATTTACAAGATAATAATAACATAGGTAGGATCACCAAGAGAAACACAATCACAAGATACACAACATTTATCCTGGGAAACCCTCATGGGGGAGAAAGCCCAACAAAAAACTTCCTTAATATAGATAGTCAATACAATTCCAAGACAATAAACCAAAAACACTAGAGAATATCCAACACTGAACAATGCACCTCTTTCTTCCTTCTTCCCTCGACTGCAGCTACCAAACTCACGCACTTGATGAGTGAATGAGTGAGTGAACAAATGAGGCGCTAACCTCCTTTATTTATACTAGCTGGCAGGCATTGGAAAGGTGTCTCTTAATTGGGCAATGATGACTTCTCTTCTTAGCGGTTAAAACCACTTTAATTAGGCCTAGGGGCCAACTTCTTAATTTGCATAATATAATTAGGGTTTGACCAATCCACAAAAGGGGATTTGGTCAAGTACAAAGCTTGACATGATCAATCCACAAAAGGGGATTGATCTGATGATTAATAACTCAATAATAAATAGAATACTCTTTGCAGTTACAATATTTCAACATTATGATNCCAGTGGAAACAAGGGTTTCACTTTCTAGGAGTTCTGTCCACTAGAAAAGTGCGTTGAGACTGTCAAAGAGTTCTCTAGGCTAGGGCACACTTCCTTGATGAGTTTTAGGTTGGAATTCCTCTTCAATAAAAATCCCTAATTTTCTTGTACGACAAGAGTGACGTTTTTGCTTATCCGATGAAAGGTGCTCTCTTCAGCTTAGCTCTGATACCATGTTAAGTTTTAATATATTATTAGGTTTCTTTTCAATTTACAAGATAATAATAACATAGGTAGGATCACCAAGAGAAACACAATCACAAGATACACAACATTTATCCTGGGAAACCCTCATGGGGGAGAAAGCCCAACAAAAAACTTCCTTAATATAGATAGTCAATACAATTCCAAGACAATAAACCAAAAACACTAGAGAATATCCAACACTGAACAATGCACCTCTTTCTTCCTTCTTCCCTCGACTGCAGCTACCAAACTCACGCACTTGATGAGTGAATGAGTGAGTGAACAAATGAGGCGCTAACCTCCTTTATTTATACTAGCTGGCAGGCATTGGAAAGGTGTCTCTTAATTGGGCAATGATGACTTCTCTTCTTAGCGGTTAAAACCACTTTAATTAGGCCTAGGGGCCAACTTCTTAATTTGCATAATATAATTAGGGTTTGACCAATCCACAAAAGGGGATTTGGTCAAGTACAAAGCTTGACATGATCAATCCACAAAAGGGGATTGATCTGATGATTAATAACTCAATAATAAATAGAATACTCTTTGCAGTTACAATATTTCAACATTATGATATTGTCTTTGAAACTATGTTAACACCGAAATGGAAGTGGCCTCAAGAGGTGAAAGTGAATGATTACACGCATCATTTTCCTCATCTCCATCTTCATTTTCATGTTTTTCGTCATAGTCTTCCTCCGACAATCTTTCCAAAAATTTCCCCAAATTTTCTTTAATTTTTTCTTTTGAAGTATTAAAGATCTTCTTGTATTTCTCTCAATCCTTCAATAACGTTGGTGACATTGGTGTCCAAGCCCATCCTGGATTTGATACCAATTGAAAGTTGGATACTAGATATATATGAAATATATATTTAATATTTAATAATTTATTATTCGATAATTATTAGGTTTACAACCGTGTGTATTTATACATGCAAATGAATATAGTCACATCCATATAGTCTAGTGGATGTTACTTTACATTAATGGTATAACTAATAATTAATGGATTATGTAATATACAATAAGGTATATTACATATATTTTTAGGATTTATCATAGATGTTGAGTTATTAACATTTCAAGGATTGGATTACCTATAAGAATTGGGATATGTAGGAACTAAATTGCAAATTATGGTCATCATACATAACGAAGTTGAGAAAATAATAGTGTGTTGAAAAAGTATTTTAGAGGAGGATAAAATCCCTCTGAATATTGACTGTAAAAATCAAGTCTAAAGGAGAAAATCTTGTTGAAACAATCCACCTAAAATGGAAAAATCAATGTTGAGTGAAAAACACATTTTTCTCATCATAAATACTATATTTTTCTAGGATAACACTTGCATATAGGATTCCCAATTCATTATTCAAATGGTTCATCTGACAATTTTTTAACTCATTGCTTGAATGGTGAAATTTTTGCAGTTAAAGATTGAGGTTTTATTTTTTGGAAAAATTAGAGACCAAAGATGTCCTCCATGTTTTTCATATTGCTAGCAAAGAAAAATTAGTTAACTACATATCTATTTAATCAATATTCAGAATGGTTAGCCAAAAAAAATCATTCAGTAGAGAAACCTACCAAATCACTCAAAAAAACATAGATTTATGTGGATCTACATGCGTTGTTGTTACAAATATAAATGATGGTTAAAGAGGAGACATGAGGACTTGCCTACTAGATCTAATGAGGGGAATTGTTCAACATTTCATGGGTTTGAGGTAAGTTTTACCACTTCCCACAATATTTGTATCTTGAGGAGAATTTTTGTTTTAATTTCAATGGCCATGAGCATAAGAGCATCAACAGATTGGAGGTCACCCTATTGCTAAAAGTGAAAATTTGTGCACCAACAAACTACCTACACATTTAAAGAGCCAAGATCTATCTTTGATAAGATCAAAGATAGGTTGTTGTATAGGATTTTTAGAAATTTGGTTTTTTTATGCACTTCAAAAGGAAGCTACTTATTTAAAGCAAGCAATCTTTGAGAAGAAGCAATATCCATGATTGCACAATGCAAGATGAAATTTTGATGTCTCAAATGTTTCTACCAGCTCCTAATTAGTCAAACTACTAAGACGGTGTAAATAAATTGTACACAACAAAGAAGGAGAAGAAATATGAAGCACGTGAATAATAGGATATGTGGGTGCATGTGTTCCTTGTGATAAGCGTTGCTCACAAACAATTGCAAAGGAGGCACTATTGATTGACATCCCACACACATGTAAATGCTAGCTAGAAAGGAAAAGATGCATAAATATTTGAACACAAACCCAGAGAGGTATATTTTTGTCGTTTTCAATAAAATGTGTCCCACACGCTATCGGGTGACCTACAATCTCTTTCTTTATATCAATAATTCTCCTCAAAACCAATTAATTATTAGGAAGGGGCCTATGTGGTTTGGCTCATTGATTGTTGTCTTTGGTTAAAAGTTTCACCTTCACACATAGGGGAGAGATCCTTTGCAAAGGAGTAAAATAAAGGGTCTTGTACCCTAAATATTTCATGATTGAACACAACATCAAAAAATGTAAAAGGGATTAATGTTGTAATTGTGCCAAAATTAATAAAGAGAGCATTTGTTGAGTGGATGTGTCCTAGACTTGTCCCAAATTTCAAATAAGGGGGTTTAAAGAACATTATGTGCTTGTGTGCTATGGTGCATGATTTTTGGATTTTTGATGATGGTTATTTTGTGTCTAGTATTTGACACTCATCTTTAATTTGGAAAACAAGAAAGCACACAAATTCAAATGGCCATGCACATTTAGTGTATAAATGACAATGGTTCTTACAACATTGAAATCTTTAGTGATAGCATTATCTTTATGAAATTTCTAAGCCATATTATGTCATGTTCAAAAGCTTTTAAAACATTTCATTTTGTAATGTTAAGTGAAAAATTTAGCAAATTCATCAAATGTCTGCTGAATCAGGAATTGGTCAGGAGTCATTGAGTCAATTTTAATTCATGGATCTAAATTTTGACGGAAATTTATTGTAACAAAGGGTAGAGATTTCAAGTTTTACTTTACAATGATAAGAGTCAGAATCATTGTAATTATATCCAAAGAGGAGGGACCACTTTAGGAGTTCATGGTCAGGTAATACTGAACACCCCTAAAGGTTGTTCCAAGACAAGTGAGAAGTGGTAACACAAAGCAAAGTACAAGTGGAGCATGACATAGTTAGTGGCCTGGAATCATATAAATGTTTTTTTTTCCATGTGGGAGACATTACTTGATGTAGTTGAAGGCACTTCACTCACATTGCACAAAGGAGCTTTGGAAAATGTTCTTACCTATTTGTGAGTCATGCATACAAAGGTGGACATGCTACAAATTCAGTCCAAACTCTTGAATGACGAGTTAAGGACCATGAATAATTAGGTGGCAATTAATAGTTTTGAATTTGTTCTTGTTTAAAACAATCATTTCTTTGACATAGATCTTCCTCAATATGAAGTTCATGAGATGGAACAAGCTCAAACAATTGATATGCTATTTTTTAATGAATCCACTATAAATACATATGTCATACCTTGGGAAGAATTAATATTCAACAAGGACAAAGATTTAGCATATGAAAAATACCTCAAATTTCATATTCTAGATTACTCCAAACCTCTTCAGGTTTAATGAGAGTGCTCATGCTAAGTATTTGACAGTAAAGAAGTTGATGGAAATATTGATAGGTGACGACATTGCCATCGAGTTGTCCATATGGAAACATCGTGTTTTGATATCCATCCTTCTCTTCATTGTGGGAAGAAAAATCATCTTTCTAATAAATAGTGAAAGAAGAAGGTTTATAAATGAACAATTCATTATGGTTGGATGATCTCTTGGTAGTGGAATTTCGAAGTCAGGATTTTGCATGTCTTAATGTCGAGTTCAAACATGGGTAAAGGTTTCATTGGTAGATGGTTAGGAATGTTTCCAATCATTTTTTAATAGGTTCTAGATAATGTTTTTTGGCATGACCGATGTCCAATTCTAGATGTATTATTGATTTGAAGATCAAGTCAATGACTCTAGTCTAATATGATACTCTCTTCCACCTCGGGGGGCTACACCAATCAAGTGAAAATGCTTAGTAGTAAACTAAAATGATTAAATGAAGCGAAAAGGGTTAGTGGTCAACCAAAACCACGAGATACATGGTATCAATTGGTCAAAATTACAAAGCATGACTTCTCTGCTAACAAATAGGGGGTGATATTGATGATGGTTATTAGACTTCGAGTTTCAACAACAACAAAAAATTTCAAATGGGAAACAACAGTTTGTAGATGGAAAACTTAGACAAAGATAGTCTATAGATGGTATACTTAGACAAAGATAGTCTATGTATGGTAGACTTAGAAGAAAAAGGAATTCTATGGGTAAAAGAAGAAAGAAGAAGAGAAAGCATCAACAATGAGGTTGCAAAGATTTCATGTAACGTCCCTTGATTATTAAGTATAATTTAATAATATAATCCTAAAAGATTAGCCAAAATACATTTATGTCTTAAAATAACAATTCTAATTTATTATTATTAATGAATTAGTCATGATGGTTAATGATTCATTTAAATATTAAATTAATTCATTAATTAATTAGTATTAAATAAAGGTGGAGAATAAAATATGACATTTAAATTAAGTTACGTATACAAGAAAGGATCACATAAGAATCACGAGAAGATAAAATAATTAATGAGAATGGATGATGGGATATTAATGAATGGATAAAGTATTTAATAATGGGATAAGGTATTTGGTGGGAGTTAATGAAGGAAGGCGGTGAGGAGGAATAAAAGGGGGAAAGGAGTTTGGAGGAAGAGGGATCATTCTCTGAGAGTGGTCATGTGAGTTGGGGGAACTCTGAGTATTGGACCAGGTAAGAATTTTGTGTTTGGGATTGACTCAGTGGATCGGGGTTGCTTTGGAGGTTTTGAGGAGGCAGGATGTCAAAATGAATATCCACGGAGCTAGGTAAAAGATTTCCCTAGTTGGCGGGGGTGGACAAGGAGTTTGGGCAATTATTTTTACGTGTTTACCTTGAATTTGGAGTATGCTTGAGTAGCGGCAGGAAAGCCGATTGACAACGAGTGCTGTCAGATTTAAGGTACTCAATTTGAATTTATGCATTACTCTCATGATAAATTTTAATTTTACTAGCGTAAAGTATTGAGAAAATTTGGGATAATTCTTCTTTTAATCACACAGTAGAAATTTAAGCGTACATTTGAGTAGGATAAATTTTTAGAAGTTAATTTTAAAAACCAGTCATTACAGGTGGTATCAGGAGCCACAGTTCAAATCACGGAACAAGGGGCCTAAATAAGAGTAATTTTTAGTTGTACAGTTTTATTTGTACATTCTTTTGAGAAAAACTCCAGCCACGCTTGACATGCACACAAAATATAGAAACATCAATAAAATAAAAAATAAAACAAATAAATGCAAAACAAATTTACGAGAGTATATAAACAAATGCTACAGCCTTTATAATATAAACTTTCTCAATTTCAATTATCATATAGATATATCATTGGAGAACAGCGATAAATAGTCATTTCATTTTGGACAGATTGTGTCAGATACCCGAGGAGATGAGAAAAAAAGATACGAGGCGTGAGGAAGATAGATACAGTGAAATCTAGAACTTTAATTAAATATTATTTCCTTTTTGGAAATATGCTTTTAGGAAAGTCAGCTTGTTTTTGGCTTTGGTTCTCAATTTAGCAGACCTTAGAAGTCTTAAAACTATTATGATAGTAGGAAATCTTGCTTAATATGACCTGGGATTATCATTTATAACATACAGGCTTCAAATGGGCCACTGAAACACTTAGTCAATCCATGTTAATCCCAGGTCAGGCTAAGTGAGCAAAAAATAATCAGCAGAGGGTGACTTCTTTTTTAACAAATGAAATATCAGAATAGAAGCACCAAAACACTGCTAGATTATTAAGAAGCTAGAAATGTCAAATAAAACAAACAAATCTCTAATGCTTTTATAGAAACAGGATAAATAAAACCAAAACTATTATTCAATTGCATTTTATAATTTTAATCATCTAGCTTAAAGTCAAAGCCCCGATTTCCCAAAACAAGCGTCATCTATTCTTGAGAACAAGAAAAAATACAACGCAAATTAAGGCAAAACACAGTTCAAAACAATTTCTCAATTGACCTTGAAACGTTGGTATATAAAATCAATTCATGGTTGTACAACAAAATGCATTTAAAGGATACTCCTTCAGGTATTCGATTCAACATTCATCTTTTTGTCAAGGGCCTTCGATTGACCTCGTTAGGATCCTACCCATGTACATGTATGTACTTGTAATAGTTGATCCACTAACTATAATCGTCAATGCAAAGCAACAAACAACAGATATCCAATAGAAAACAAATACAAGCAAACAACAAAGATAATTTAACCAACCATCATAAACCTTACTTATTCTGCTCAGAATGAACATTTGTCTCTGCATAAATACGATGAGTCTCCATCTCGAGAAGTCAACGTAATATTTCTTTTATTCATCATCAGGAAAACCCCAAAAGGAAAATCCTAGAAAGAAGCTCTCATCTTATTGGTCGTTCATCAGAGTACTAAAGTTCAACATAGTGTATAATGCCTAGGGCATATAATCCTCGAGATTTTTTTTTGAAATTTATATAACAAAAGAAGATAAAATAAAGAAAATCGTTCAAGCCGCACAGAAAAAAACCCTAACGATGAAATTTCACAAACAATACATAGCAGGAGGTCATCGGAGACTTAAATACCAGTAATAACAAGATATCGTGTGTTTTTAGTTATTTAAATCATCATATGACCGTCTTGTGGCCTCTGAAAACTTCAAAAATATGAGCATATACAACGAAAATCGAAGGAATAAAACCTCCATTTGTTAAACAAATAAAAAACTGAACCAAAACACACAAACGAAGAAGATACAGATGATTTGGACCTGGGCATGCAAATTTATCTCAGAGCCATAAAAAAAAAATACGGTCATATAGAAGGTACAGAAAATTTAGTTCCGGGGATGCAAGTTTAAAATTTATTTAAAATTAATAATGAAATAAAACTACAAACAATTCTTAGTCTCTTTTTATAATCAAACCCTAAAGAGAGCAGTCTGATTCTTTGAAGCTGAGTGAAATAAGTTATTCCGAGCGGACTCGCCAAAAGCGAAAAGGATAAATAATGAAACAAATGGAAAGATGAACCTCGTTCTCCCCATTAAAGTTCTTGATAAGCTACCCAAGAGCCACATATCGAATCCCATAGAGGGGCTTCATGAGAAGGGAACTGTACTGTGTTAAGCCATAAGCTGACCATGCTCCCTCACGCCTCACATACAGGTAAACCACAACAAATGTGAGACAAATGGAGGTTTAGGGTTTGATGTGGTAGGATATTTTATTCCCATGGAAATAGAATTGAGGGACCGCGATATAGATACATCACCGAGGCCTGGCCCTAGCAGGCTGTGGCCAGCTGATCAATTCAAAATTTTATTTATTTTACTTATATATTTTAAATATGGTTGAAAACATAAATACAAATTTTATATAGGAATTTTAAAGGTTCAATTAGGCCGGTCCTATAATACAGGATATTGGATAATAGTTTTGAAATTGACTAAACAAGATGAAGGATCTTCTGATCTCATGATTTATGAACTTGTTCACTGTGGATAATTTTGCACTTTAGTCCTGCTGTTCTGGATACATCGGCAATTGTTTGATTGAGGAATATTCTGTAATATTTTTTTTTCTATTGCACCTTCTTTGAAAAAAACTACTCAATTTGAATCATTTGTAATCCACAGTTAGTATGCTAGATGATATGTGCCATTGATATTTTCATTATGGTAACATTTTTATTCATAAACACTAAATCTAAGCAAAACAATCACATCTGGAATACAACAGCAGTATATGATTTTTTTTTGTTGAACAACAGTCCTAATCTTCTCATGTTGAATGGATAGAAAATTTGCTCAAGTTCATAAGATATGATTTTTTCTCTCACAAAAAGATATCGCACTATGCTGGTTTAATATATAATGACTTATATAATATGGTTAAATCCGGGCACTACACACAGTAAAAACGTTCCTAAACAACATTTAAGTTTGATTACTTTTGTTGGCATAATGAGCAACTTGTGATATTACAACAATTTAACTTTGTCATTAGCATATGTTTGCTCAAATATGAACAGTGACACTTTCTTGAATTTTGGCATAATGGAATGGTAAATGGTTGTATCCCTATTATTGATAGTGGGAATTTTAAAGAGTTTGAAAAAATTAAAGACGATTTAATGGGCACGTGACAAAGCGGGTTTTTGTTTCTTCTTGTGGGAAAATGACTGTGTAATATTTGATAATACTAGTTGTTGCTTGGAAATTGATAACCCTAGGCGCGACCTTTTATTCCAGTTCAATGTCTTTAAAATGAATGAAGTTTCTATCTTTAATACTTTTCTTTCATTTGGAGAAGGTGGAATGTCTGTTATGCTATGTGCAATTTTCTTTTCAGTGGTTTTTGGGAACAATGTTAAGGCAGTGGTGTGGATGGTAAAGTGTTGTGAAATCTTCCTCCATTGAAGCTCCTCTCTTCTCTTCTCAAATATGATTTGGAGCTCCTTTCATGTGAGTCATCACATTAATTGATTTTTTTTTATTTGTACTTTTCCTTTTTATTTAATTTTTGTTATTTAATATATCTGAAGCCACACTTGTTTTTTTCGCTTTTTTTTGTGAGTTGAGCGGACCCTTTTTAAAACTTTTTTTTTAACCGATTTCTTGCAAACTCATTGATTTCTCTGTGATTAATATGTTTTAACATGGTTAGCGTTATTTTCCTTTTACCCACAACTTATATCTCTGTGTGTTGTATTTCAACTGATCAGGGGAGTTGATTTGGAGTTGTGCCCTTGGTCACTGGGATTGCTATGAGCAAAATCTTAGGTGGATGGATTGCGATAATTTTAAATTCATAATTGGTTGGTGCAAACCTCTCAAGTCGTTGTGAGAAAATGGGTCCCTAATAATCACAATATATGTTTGAGCCCAGAGCTTCGACATCTCACTATCAAAATCAAGTCAATTATTTGATATTCCCAATATTGGAGTCTATAGTCACCATTTTCTTTGAAAAATATTTTTGGATGGACTTTGAAGTTGTAAAAATATTTGTTCGATAATATTCTGATTATAACATCCTTGATCTCTTTGCCAAACTTAGTAGCAAATTCTTCTATCCTAAGTCACTTATTGAATGCTCTAATTTCATTGTTGTTGGTTGAATACAAAACCCAGATCAAGTGTCTTAGAATGAGTCTAATTAAATATATTAAATGTCTGGCAATATTTGGAATTTGCTTTTCCATGCAATTTTTTTTCTATTACAGGGACTGCTAGTTTTCTATGGCTATCATTATTTGGATGCCTAAAATAATTCCGGACTTTGAAGGAATGGTGATAGTGTATAGCATAGGTTTTCTTATCGAGCATTCACTTGTTTTAGTCTGAAAATGTTGCATCAATTCAGCCTATTTTGGTGCTTTCATGTGATTTATCTGGGGGCTAAAACTATTGAGATGCTGAATAACACTAGGCTATGCATCGACCACATCATCGGAATGAGAATGGAATCCTTGCCATTCATTGATTTGGAAACATGTGATAAACACGTGGCCTCAATTATGAAGGAAATAGTTCTTGTTTACTTGAAATTATGGTTTGCTTCTTGGAAATATTTTATCTTCATATCCAGTACATTATAGTCCCCTAGCATGGTAGCAACAACTAAGAAAATCAAGCCTTCTTCGGGTTCTAGTTATTAGTATTTTATTGACAAAAGTTCAGTGCACTTATGTTCCTCCAGGCCGACATCTCGATTCAACAAATTCCTATAACTATGAAGTGCCTGTTTTTAAATAAGCTCTTGAGTCACAAAATATCATAACTTAACTGATGTTGGCTTACAAGTTACATCTAATAACCTATGTACCAATAAAACGTACTCGGAGTTTGATAATTCCTATTACAACTCTATGGCAGATATGGGCCTCCTTGAATAAACCCAGAGTGATATGATGGTTCTTTCTGAACATGTTTACATTGATTTCAATAAATAGTGATCTTGGATCTTAAGTTTGGAACTGACATTGATTCAGATCGACAGTTTGGTTTTATAGTCTCTACTGGAAAAATAGGTTGAATAGAAACAATTGAAGTAGAGCTCCCTCAAAAATTGAAGGGCCAACCACTTTGTTTCTCTGGTTGAATAGGGATAGTGAAGAGCTATAAAGTTTCAGACAATAGAAAATTTATCATACAGATAACAAGATATATCTGCTTTTGAAAGCAAGAGTGTTTCTTCATTTAACTCTCTTCCTTTTCATATTTTATTTTCATCAAACATTGGATTAGGGTCCTAAATTTATTTTTAGTTTCAACTTTTATGCTTCATTTTACAGTACCCTAGTTTACTTGTCAAAGAGTATAAAGTCAAAAAAGAGAACAAAACACCTGTTTCTAAATTGTTTACTAATTTTGTGGCTTGGACCGTGTGTACATGCGCCAGTGGCGAGGAAAGAAGGGGAGAGGAGATATATTAAATTTTAATCCCTTTTGAATGACTAAAAATCAACGGGATTAAAGTTATGCTTGTATCATAAAGCACAAACGAAACATAAGGCATCTTCAATATAAATTTAAGCCTATATTTGAATCAAAATAATTACATCATGAATTAACATAGATAAAATATATTAAAATAACATAGCATAGGAGAAATGAGAGATATTACTTCCAATCAAATAGTCTCCTAGGACTTGTCCAAAGTGTCATTTGCACACATCGAACTCACTTGCTCAAGTCCCTATGATAGCGCTAGCAGCCAAGGGGAAATTGAGACATTTGAAGCATCTCTTTTACATTTAGAGATTGATTTATCTACCACAGCCGTGAATATATTATTAATTAGATGGCTAATTATCTATGTAGAGTATGCATCTTCCTCTCGAAGTTCTTAAAAGGTAGGATTTGTCGTTTAGTAGTTTTTGAAAGAAGCTAGGTAGTTTTCTTAAGGAAGATAATAGACCATGTTGTTAGAGTACAAGGAGATGATAATAGGTGAAGTCATCTCTTATCAGGTGTTGTTCATGGAATAAAATTATGTTTTTGGGATGAAATATCACATATGGCTACATCTTTGATTGTGTAGTAAAGTTTCCAACAAGCTTCCTGTATCTCGAAATAAACAATAATACTCTTTGTCTCGTATACACTTAACAATTTAGGGTGGAATGTTACGTAATTTCAGCGAGCCCGAAATAAAACTATGGATCTCACTTCACTCAAACCCAGTAGAAGAAACTCAAGTTATTTCTAGTGGGGATTTCCTTTGATGCCAATTATGTTGAAGATGAGAGGGGGAAATGGTAATACCAGTTAAGGTTTGTTGAAATTGCTTGGCACTTGGGTAGAGAGATGCAAATAACTTATATGTAGTCTTTATAAACATCATTGTAGATGGTTGTATCATTGTTGATGACTTGGAGATCCATAGGCAATTATGTTGAAGAAACATGAGCTATACCACGACTCATACAGAGTTGGTGACTATAATGCTAGCTCTGAAACTTTGGGAGCACTATCTTGTTGATGAAACTTTGAGCTCAAAGCGGACCATCAAAGTTTCAAACATCTCTTCACTCAAAGAATCCCGAGCATGAGCAAAGTGATGGAGTGAGTTTTTGAGTGAGTCTGATTTTGGTATATCGTACATCTGCGAAAAGGAAAATAATAATTACGCTTGAATGCCTGAGCTAGGAGACCCACTTTGATATCTTCTCGTATTGTAAAGGTCAATCTGAGGAATGTGTATGTGAGTTGTCGTTTTCACAGGATACCTAAGAATATTATTTTAGATAGGGACTCCAAGTTCACTTCTAGATTTTGGACAAGTTCTGATGTTGGGGACTACAGTTGAACTTAATCACGGCTTATCATCCTGAAACAGATGGGTGGAATGAGAGAGTAAATCAAGTCATAGAAAGACATGCTTAGAATGTATGTAATGGACAATGAACCCAGTGGGGAGAAGTACCTACCTTTGAGTGAGTTTGCCTATAATACTTGATTATCCATAGTTCGAATGCCACCCCTACAGGCTTTACACGGAGGCCATGCAGGCATGCATTGAGTTAAGTTCAGACTAGAAGATGAGGCAACAATTAGGCTGAGGTGATTGTGAGATGGAGGAAGCGAATTGATTGATTAAAGCCAGAGATTAAAAGTACCAGGATGGCGAGGAAAAGCTATGAGATACACCTGAATGACTAGTTATGAAACAAGACCAAGTTTCATTCGTATTAGGCCTAATAAGAGTACCATACCGGTTTGAGATGGGACAAGTTGTCACCTCGGTTTATAGGACGTGGGATCCAGAGAAAATTGGACTGTTGCCCTCGTCCGTCACCCACTTGCTCAAACTCGCAATGTATTTCATGTATGTATGTTTCGTCATTATGTTGTGATGAATCACATAAACTAAATTGGAAGGAATTGCCAGGTGTCGGACGTGGGAACCCTCATGGTAAGAGCAGGTGCATATGATGGACGAGACCAACGGCTCAGGAACTGTCTAGTAGACAAAGTTAAGGTTGAGTGGGACAAGTATAGTCGAGGAGATGCGCCGGAAGATCTTGAAGACACCACTTCTGACGAGATTATCCCTCTCACTATTTTGACCACCTAGAAAACATGTTTCTCAAAGGTGGGAAGTATGTAACACCACCTTTGGCTTAGACAGCCGAGTTACGGTACCCTTTTTTTCTAGTCACGGTGAAACTATTGAGTGATACACTCAAACTTTAAAAATTTATGAACCATAACGAATGTTTAGTGTTGTGGTGCATGCCTTGTCGTCTATTACCGATGAATGTAATTCTGAATGTTTAAGTATTATTGATGATGATGCATATAATGCGATCTATTATCTGGGATATAAATTTTTACAAATGTTTAAAAGTTGTTGATAGTGATGTATATAATCACGACATATTGTGAGAATTTGAATTTAATGAATTTTTAAATACTGTCAGAATGATGTCGAATACGATGGAATCTATTTTAGGCAAATGATGATATTGTGAATAGGTGACGAATTTGAATTATGGTATAGTATGAAATCTAATTCTAATGGAAACTTTTGATGTTAATGTATCGATGGGTTGCAGTTGAAAGATGATGATAGTATGCAATTATATATGATGATAATGCATAAATGTATGAGTTCTGTTGATCTGCGGGTTATGGGCTATGAAATAGCCCGAGGATAAATGATGATAGAAAGTGGATATATTGGACATATTTGAAACGATATGGTATGAATAATATGTGAAATTATATTGATTTGGATGCATTGCTATGATATGTGGACTAATGCATGATTATGCACTTCTGATTTTAGTACTATGCCTTAAAAGCAGATAAATGATGACAATAAAACTATCTAACTAAACGGTGCCATTGTGTATTCCATTATAGGGTGTTGGATTACATTAGGAGGGGTGGAGGATTTTCCCTGATGTATCCTCCTATTATAGGGTGTTGACCTAGTTCTATTATAGGAGGGTGGAGCATTTCCCACCGAGTATCCTCCATTGTAGGGTGGGCCATGTTAGGTTGGACCCTAGATCACGATTAGGAGGGTGATTTCGTGTATCTATCAGCTTGAAGTCGGGAGGACGGTGCTGGTTCACGTTCCCTAGGTCGTGTGATGAGGATTGTCGGTTGCTTGCTAGGGAAGCTTGATCGAGATATGACACTTCCACTTACGGGTTCTATTTGGAGTTAAAATTAAAGGCGCTCCAAGATAGTCTAACAGAGAGGGTGGATAGGAATGGAGTTGGGAAATGGAGATTAGGGAGGAAGGATAGAGTAGAATAGACTGAGACTTTCATGATCTGTCATGGGGTGGATTTTGATGAAGAAAAATGTGTGTATATATAGATATTCATTATTATATGAAACCACAGTTGAGCTAAATAAAATTTTGAACCAAATAATTGTAATTCTTAAATTTCTCAAACAATTGATTTAGTTGTTGTCTTTTATAAAAAGACCAGTCTTGCTTGGTCTGATTGGATGCATACATAAAATACTAAGGGTGACAGTTTGATTATTAATACGTAATGCGAGAGTATGTACTAGCTACACATACATTTTCTTGTACATATGCACTAGTATGTATGAGTTTTCTTGATTTACTTACTAATAATGTGGGACTACTTGTTATGAATGTGTAAAACATGTTCTTGTCCTTGTAAGATACCTTAGCGGGCCAGTTTCTGAGAAAGATGGGTGTATGTAGACCTTGATATTAGTATAATTAATTTAATAATGCAATCCTAAAAGATTAGCTAAAATACATTTATGTCTTAAAATAGCAATTCTAATTTATTATTATTAAATAGATTAGTCATAAAATACATTTATGTCTTAAAATAACAATTCTAATTTATTATTATTAATGAATTAGTCATGATGGTTAATGATTCATTTAAATATTAATTAATTCATTAATTAATTAAGTATTAAATAAAGGTGGAGAATAAAATATGACATTTAAATTAAGTTACGTATACAAGAAAGGATCACATAAGAATCCCGAGAAGATATAAGAAATTTAATGAATGGATAGGATATTTAAATGAATGGATAAGGTATTTAATAATGGGATAAGGTATTTGGTGGGGGAGTTAATGAAGGGAAGGCGATGAAGGAGGAATAAGGGGGGGAAAGGAGTTTGGAGGAGGGATCATTCTACGGGGGAAGTTGGTCATGAGTTGGGAGAACTCTGAGTATTGGACCAGGGAGGAATTTTGTGTTTGGGATTGACACAGTGGACCGGGGTTGCTGGAGGTTTTGGGCTCGGAGGGCCAGTATATCCGTAGATATCCTGGAGCTAGGTCGTTTTCCTAGTTGGCAGGGTGGACAAGAGGTTTTGGGCAATTATTTTCTGTGTTTGCAACAGGACTGGACTGTGTAGCAGGTAGCAGCAGGAAGGCAGCTGACAATGGAAATTAGCATCAGAGTTAAGGTACTCAATTTGAATTTATGCATTACTCACTGATAAATTTTAATTTTACTTGCGTAAGTGTTGAGAAAATTTGGGATAATTCTTCTTTTATGAATCTGGTAGAAATTTGTTGTACATTTGGTAGGATTTGGTAGAATTTTTAGAAGTTAATTTAAAACCAGTCATTACATTTCATCACTTGTGATGAATTATGGATGATTTGCCACTTGGGCATTTTTAAGTTTTTTTCTATTTGTTGTGTATTTATGTGATATGAATTGATTGTTCAAGTTTTATCTGGATATCACAATTGTTTCAGGATTTAATTAGTTCCAACATGACATTTGGTTTACTACTCCATGATTATTAGGTAGAATTATGTTTCAATATATTGCACTAGGACCATACACAAGATTCAAGATTAGGATGTTGATTGACACTATTTTGTGTCATTTTCTAAGAGCAGTTTTGTGGACATTGTTCACTTGGATGGTCTTCAAACCTAGAAGGGGATAACTAGATGATTCTATGGTTTTTTGCTTGACATATGATTGGGATTGTTAGGCATTTTTAGGGATGTAAAATATTTGCAATTGATTCATTTCTCATTATTCGCTGTCATCGGATATCAGAGTTCACATCACCAAAACATTATAGGCATTCTAGATCATGTGTTTACATAGTGAGATTTTCTAGTTTTGGCGGTTTTTTAGGTGGATCTTCATCGAGGTTCAACCCAAAAGTTTCAAATTGAAGACTTGGAAATAATACCAATTTATGCACTAGTCCTTACTGTCTTGTTGGTATAATTTTTTGGACTTATGATTGAGGGAAATATTTTTAGCCTATGGCTCCCTATACAATCATAAATTCATACATAACATCCTTATATGTTACACATCATAGGATATAGTTTTTAACCTATGTGTGTATTAGATCCTATTTTTCCTCCTAGCCTTATCTATTGACGAGGAGTCAATGTGAGAGCAAATATAGTTCAAAAGTTGGTTACACCAATCATAATATACATTTGTATCTTTGGTGTGAATATTATAGTTGAATTGGCTTATGCCTTTTTCACCAAGTCTTGTGTCTCCTTGAATATATTAATAACAAATATTGAAAGTGTAAGAGCATAAAAATATTTAAAGGAAACAATAAAAGTGTCAAGTACTAAAAAAATGAGTTTTTGTTCATTACCTATAGTGTTCCTTTGAATTTTTGGGAGCTAAAAACACTAAAACAACAATGTTAGCTTAATCAATAATTCTTGAAAATTTGAATTTAGCTTTCCAAGTTTCAGTCAAAAGTCATAGACTACTAAGAACCCAAATACACGAGTGGTCGCATGGGATATAAATATAATAGAGGTGTGACTTTGAGTATCATGCAGGTGTCAGAATAGAGAACTTGCATGAGAGGTGTATTGAGTCAATGTAACCGCTACGAGATTATGATGCACGACCTCTACAAGGGAAATCATATACAGATGGTGTAGAGCTCAAAGGGAGATGTTAACAAATTGTGTGGAAAGAAGGATAATAAGCATGCAAAACATGAGATTAAAAAAAAAAAGGAAAAAATTGAACAAATTAGCACCTTCTAGCAAATAAAAAATTATTGAACATGATCTACATTAAGCCTACAAATAACCATAAGTAATAAATTGAATAGAAACACAACTTCAAGCGAGAATTTGGATCAAAGTCCCCAAGGGAGTCATCTATTTGGAGTTATGTTCTTTAGTTACAAAGGTACCAAAACACATTACTAGCTAGTTGTGAAGACGAATACCAAACAAAGATATTAGGGAAAGCATAATAAACTTGTTAAATTCACCTAAACATAATCAAATTAGTAAATTGAACATGAATTGGATGTATAAATCACCATTTAAGAAGAATAATTAGGGGAAACTACAATTTATTGAAAGATAAATGAAAAGGCCATTAAACTTGTGAAATCACCTAGAAACATCACTTTTGCAGCATGTGGGCCCTAAAGCTCTTCATGGGAGGGCCCTTTGGCCTCCTTGATTACTCAATTTTTCTTTGTAATATTGTAGGCATGAAATTCCTCTGTAGATGGCCATTATGGAGGGTATACACTTAGTAATTATCATATCCATTGTTGGATTAGGAGAAGCAAGGAATAAAGGGCTCTTGATTTCTCTATAATTAGATCTAACATCATAACTCTTCACTATGTAAATTTTCTTGTGGCATGGCTCTACCCAAACCTTATATCTATATATTGAGAACCACCACTCATTCCATCCATCATAATTCCCATCAAATGCATGACAAGCTAATGAATTATGGTGGGTGAGCAGTGATGGGACGTTTGGAAGGTTTAAACTACCATTTTCTTGTCATCCGAGCTTGTCCTCGAGTATTTATGTGTCATAGGGACTACCCCTTTTTATTTAGATAAGGTTACATGGGTTTTGGGGTTTTTCTCATGCAAGTCGTGCAAGCATCAGAGGGATGTTCCATGTGACTCATGGGAAAGGTCTAGTGGTGAGTGGTCCTTTCTTGGTAGCCCATAAATGGTTTGTAGATCCTATAATGTATGAGTTATAGTTGATTTTTTATGCTTCTGACTATGTTCACTTGAATTTCACAGAGGATCAAGAATGTATTTAGGTCAAAGAAGCATATATTAGAATGCCCACTATCTCTAAAATCGTATTAGTATTACACAACGTTGTAATGTGCATGTCTACATTCCAAATTATGGGAGGAGTGTGTAGCATGAGATGAGTATGGAATACCTCTAATAGGGAAAATTATATGGGTAGTACACTTCAATATGGAAAACAATATTGAAGTGGTGGGGTGAGCATGTTGAGATTGAGATCTATCTATAACACACCCATCTTACTTAAAATTTATTTATCGTATATGGATCCATTCATTCGTACATGCATTTTTATTTACTAACATTTAAATTAGGTTTCTCTCTATTGTTGATATTAAAATACTACTGACTTTTTGGAAATGTGAAAATTTATCAATAATATTGTCAAATTGTGGTGTAGTGGTAGTGTTACCGCCTGAATTAGCACCCTTCTGAAAAGACCCAACACTGGTGCTAATTGATGCAACAATATGGGATGTGCACCATTGTCACCTCAATACACTTTCCCCTGCACTTTAGGACAACTTGCGAAATCCACGGGGGGTATCCAAAAAATGAAAGTAAACCTCTTTGAGTGAATTAAAACCATGCAAATGTATGATTTACTTTAATTAATCCACAATATATGTAACAAGACCATGCACAAGGATTCCAATAAGTGATTACAATGCTCTAAATATGTACAACTAGAAACAATAGCATGAACCACAATTATATCCACTTGAAAGAAAAGGTTAGGAGCTAGTGGATGTATGTGTGTTGAATATGATGTGTAAGATAAACAATATCAACAATTTAATTTGCATTTGAGTCTATCACTAAATGATGAAACTTCAAGAGGTTAGAACCAATTCAAGTTACTATAAGGCACACAGAGTGAAGTCATTTATCATTAATCAAAGGTACAATGTATGCTTGTGTTTACTACTTGATTATATGCTAAGAGAGGACAAGCTGAAGGTTTTCCTTTTCCTTCTAAATATGCTTTATGGATACAAACACATAAACTTCAAATTTAGATCATGAAAACACCATCCAAGAGAGAGATTAAGCACAAGAGAACAAGGCGTCTTGGGTGTTTCCACTTTGGTAAGAGATATTCTATACAACAATAGTCAAACAAGTGTTAGAAACAAGTTCTAAAGATATTTAAACATTAACTAAGAAATAACTTGTAAAATGGATGGTGAATCCCACTAGGGTTTCATAATTTAGCACTTGGAATTCACCAAATAAATATGTAGGTAAATGATAAACAATTATTAATGCATTAGAGACTAAATCCACCTCTATATATGTAATATAAACACGTGTAAACAATCTAGAAATGAAGTAGAGGCTAGGTATGAGTAAGAAGACACCTTGAAGTACCAAACCCTAGCCTTAGGCTTTCACCAAATTTGATTTTTAATGCTGCAATTTAATTTCTAGATTTAAGAAATACCTTAAATCATCCCACAAGATGTTAGATATGGCCTTGAAGCTTCCCTCTATATGGTTTTTTCACTTCCTTAGGGTTAAATATCAACAATTAAGCATAAAACCTAGGATAAACTTGTCTAGGAAATGAAATAATCCGTTAATTTTACACTGGACAATGAAATAAATCTACATAAATATTTTTCTTTTATTTTTCACCATCAGATTTCCTTCTAAACAACAAAAAGTAAAATATTGATTTTTAGGGTTTTTTGGTTGGTTGTTGGATATAGGACTAGTGCATTTTTTTAATCCAATTAGTGCTTATGGGGTCAAGAAGTATGCCCCTCT
>SNQJ01S0071623.1:38258-58344 GCA_010110895.2 Picea sitchensis | reverse complement strand
TGTAGTGGCTTTATGAAGTATTTCATAAAGTGACTTTATAAAATGATTTTATAAAGTTAATTTGAGCATTTTAATATTTGATGGGTAATAGTGACTTTATGAAAAGTGGGTAACTTAAGTGATTTAAGTGAAATCAACGAAAGATTAAGTCGTGACTATTGATCTCAAGGGAAGGTGAAGAGTCACTCAAGGGAGACCAAGGGTTACAAAAGTTACTCATTAATGAGTAATAAAGGGAACACTGGAGAAGAGATGGGACACACCTTTTGAATAGAGCTAGGAGAGGAATGTGAAGAGTCACTCATA
The DNA here is from genome assembly GCA_010110895.2 of Picea sitchensis. Classification (NCBI taxonomy): domain Eukaryota; kingdom Viridiplantae; phylum Streptophyta; class Pinopsida; order Pinales; family Pinaceae; genus Picea; species Picea sitchensis. The sequence goes on along the minus strand of SNQJ01S0071623.1, from coordinate 58,038 downwards.
TTCCGAGAGAGAGCAAGAGAGTTTGAGCTAGAGGAAAGAGTAGCAACAAAAGGGAGAGGCATGAATCTCAAGGAGGGAAAGAGGCATGCATTACAAGAAATATCAACATTAAAAGAGGAGTAAACTGACATTTTTCATTAAGGGTGAAATGTAAGTCATTATAAGGTGGAAAGGTGAGAATGTTGCATTTCAAAATTTCATTGGAGATTGGAAAAACGTGAAATGAAAAATTTGACAACTTAATGATGCACTTGAAATAGAGATGGGGTAACGTTCAATTCAGTTTGTTTAATAATCATTTGTTGAATAAATGCACTTGCGGACTAGTGAAGTAGCAACATCAAAGTGGAATGGTAGAGACGAGAAAACAAGCTATATCCAAGATAAGGACCTATCAAAATTTGAAAAAAAAAAGTAATAATTGCAAACATGAATGTAGACAAGGTAAAATAAGAACAAAAACTTTTTATCAAATCACATATTCTTGCAATCTAAAATTTGCTTAAAGAAAATTACAAATTTTGGATAATAGTCTTGTGAATGTAGATTTTTTTTTTTTAAAATCTTGATCGACAACACTTTTGCCTCCCTATGATGGAATGCTACTAATAACAATGATGTAATAACTAATGCCAAGTGTTTCACGTTATGAATTTCTCTTACCTAACCTTTTTTCCATTGCCAAGCTACACACTTTGACGCATTGCAAATGCAATACATGAAAGGATTGAACTACATAAATCTTCTTCAATTTTCAAGGTAGGAAGGGGCACATGGGTAGAGGGGAAAAAAAGATCATGTATGGAAAGGGGGGGACTTTGTTGGGATATCTCATGAGCATTTTTTCCAACTTTATCACTGTAGTTGATTTTGCATAGATTTGAATGGTATAGATCTTGACTTCAATAACTTTCAATGATTTTGAGGTATATATTACATTGGATGTGTTTTTTTGCATTGTATCCATTGAAATTCAAATCCAAACGACATTCTTTTCATATTGCATTTTTGAACACATTTGAATGGATTTCAACACTCTAACCATCAAAATACGATATATGCTTCCACAAGGAAAACACCTTATGGCATTATAAATATCAAATGTTGAAGTACATATAGATCTAGGTTTAGGTGGACCATTACTACTTGAAATACATAAAAACGTTTAGAAATGTGAATGAAGGGTGAGTTGCTTGTGAATTCTAATAAAACAATAGGTGAATATGGGTTTTCATAAAGTCCAAGAAATCATGAAGTTGTGCTAGTCAATACACTAGTCAAGCATATAGTTTGACATCTATCTATGGAGACAGAGACCAAGAGAAAGAGAGCCCCTACACTTGTACAATGTTTGTTTGAGAATTACATACACAATGAATATTGAGAGGAAGAGAGATACTCATTTCACCTTTTAATTTTAATGCAGTATTAGGAGGACGAGGAGGGAATATCTCTTTCTCAAGGTGGCCAACTCGTGTTGAAGGGTATAGCCACACTTGGACTTGACTTGCTCCATTGCCACCAAAATGTTGGAAAACCTAAATGCATGTTTAGTTAGCTCATTGATTATCATGTTCATATGCTTTGCAACTATCAAATACAGCCTAGAGAAATGTCAAATGTGTTGCATGACTGTGAAGCTTATGCCTTTCCTCCTCCCTTCCTTATAACAAACCTTTTCCCATCCCTCATTACAAGCTCTTAAGCCTTTCCTCTACCTGCCTCCCTTTCTTATAATTACAAGGTTTGTGCCCAACTTAGTACACCATCATTGCCAATTACGAACATGGTATATGATATTCAACTGTGACATTGCTAATTGTGAATCCATGTGAATTACCATATGTTGAATTACAAATGAAATGGCTTCGAATAGTAGTTAAATAATTGCACTATATTCAATGATGTTATTAGTTTCATGACCAAAATAGGGGCCTCCTGAGATCATAAGTTGTCTTATGGGAGAATAAATCACCTAAGATGTGGAAGAGATGTTTTGAGTGTGATGACTAGATCCATCCATGAATCCAAAAATATAAGTGTGTCCAATGACATTTGACATTCCAGCATGAAACATGATAAGCAAATACTGAGTTACTAAGAAAGTATAAAACCAAAATGAAGTAGATAAACTACTTATATACAACATGCCCAATGGTATTGCTTGGGTATTGCCACCTAATAATAATACCTCTTCATATAGAGCCCATTGTGGGGCTCTTTTAAAACATTCCCTTTATCATATTCTAACTCGTAAGATCCTTTTATGAGGACACACCTCAAAATGTATAGAACCTGCCACATATGATTAAATTTGCTATCCCTTAGAGTAAATTTATGCTAGTCATAAACTAAAACTAGGTTTCCTTTAAAGAAAACTGAAGGATGGAATAGTTTATCATATTAAACCTTGACACATTTTTTCTGTGCCTCATTCAGGATGGCAACATCCCTACAGTTTTCAACAAGTTTTTATAAGTAAACAAGATGCTCTTCCTTGTAAGTTGTGTTAGGCAAGATCTCAACTGCTAGCTTCAAAGAAGGGATCTCACACTCAATCAATAAGATGGCCTCTACTCCATGCATGAGTTGAAAATGAGTGAACCTAATAGAAGTGTTTATTGAGATTTTATATGCCCATATTGCAAAACATAACATAATGTGCCAATTGGACTTGCTCTCATTAATCATACTCTAGAGTATGGTTTTGAATTTTTATTAATAGCTTCTACTTGTCCATTTTCTTGAGGATAGTAAGGGGTTGAATTTCCTTGTTGGCATCAATTTTCACATACAACCTTATGTGACTAATTTTCATATCTAAAAATTTCTTCCTAGTGAACTAACAATAAAACCCTAGATGTTATCACTAAACAATTTTACACTGAAAATTGTTGACTAAAAATATATGCAACGAACACAAAAATATCATAGATGAATCATCAACACATATATGAGACACAAATTTCTATTCAGTAACCTTGTCAAATTCATAAATCTCGAGGGAGAAACAAACCCTCCCAGCCAATACAATATCACCAAATATAAGGACGACCATGTCCTCCAATAACCATACAAATTAGAAAACCAAACCTCAACAATATTCCTTGAAATCTCTTATGCCCACAAATTTGTTGCAGACCACCTGTATGACCTGCTGACGTCACCTGTTAGCTTCTACGAACCTAAACCTGCCTAGACATAGTTGTACACAATTCACCTTACAGTAACACACGTACATACGTGACTATGCCCACTACAACCTGTGTATGCACGATTCACCTTCATGCAACATGTGTACATACGCTATTGTGCTCTTTTCAACCTACGTATATACATGATTCCTCCTACTGTAATTCGTGTACAAGTACAAAAACAATTGTATGGAAACCTTCGTACAATTCACTCTTTGCTACCTCTTTCTCCTTTAGGCCATATTTTCCACCATTACATAATTTCCCTTTGTTGAAATCACCAAGCCTCCTAGCACAAGTGCAGATTCACTTATGCCAACTCTATCCTTACACTATGAGAAAATGTCACAATGAATTCTCTCCTTTATATACAAGTGTATTGAGTGAGTTTAGGCAGCCCTTCTAAACTCAAAAATTAATTATAATATTTTATTCCTTTTTGTGGGTGCACCCCATCACAAGCCCACAAATCCCATCAACTTTCCCATGAGGCCATGGCCTCATTCCGAGGCCGGTTCCACTTAAATGAAAGGTTGATATGGTGCCAATGAAGATTCTCACATGCCTAACACCTTGGTATCTTATAGGAATACCTCCTAAAGCTACAATAAACAACGGTTGGAACCACAATTTCATTGCCAATTTTTTCATCATTTTGTTTTGGAAATGAGTGCCACAATTAGTGGCAATTTATTCGAGCATACTAAATCAAGAAAAGACCCTATGAAATATGAAAAAGGTCACTATATAACAATCACCAGAGAAAGTAGGCATGCATTCACAATTTTAGAATTGGTAGCTTGGAGGTACTTTTGCATTTGCGACGCCCAACAGGTGAAAGTGACCAAGCACATTTTCTCCCTAGTGATTTTATAATGAGTTTTTATAAAGTAACTTTATAAAGTGATTTAATAAAGTTGGGTCTTTTAATTTTTAAATGTAAAAGTGACTTTATGATATTATGGGTCACTTTAGTGACTTAAGTGACCTCAACGAATGATTAAGTCATGATCGTTTATCTCATGGGGGCAAGATCTAATCTTGACCATCAATATCATTGAAAGACCAAGGGTTAGGGAAGCTACATTTCAAAATTGCTTAAAGGCAGCTCATGAGGGATAGAGAGGGCACACTTTTTGAGGAGAGTGAGAGGAAAGGTGAAGAGGCATGTTTCCCAAGAGAGAGTGATAGCTTGGAGGAAGAGCTAAAACAAAGGGGGTTTGACATGCATCCCTAGAAGAGGGATTGGCACACAACCCAAGAAGTGTTTGTTGCATTTTTTCTATAGGTTGTACAATAGTTATAGGAGGGGTCGTACAATTGTGTAAGTTGGTTGTACAACAAAGGAGGTGCACAAAAGTCGAGGTTGAGTGTTTCAGCAAGTGGGCACAATTTCTTATGCAAATTTGTTGAGTATTTATGTTATGTACAACACTATTTCTTTTGGAACGATTTTCTATGCATATTAGTGATTGTTTGTGGAGATTTGTTGGTTTTCCTAGGCCGTACAGTCTAGACATTCTGCCCTAGATATAATAAGGAACTATTTCTATAGAGAAGTAATATGTTGATGTGGAGAGACAGTTTGTGTTTTTATGTTGATACTCTTTGTTGTTGTAAAAGTTCTGAATTTCCTTGAGCTGAATAAATGTACTCTTCTCCTCAAATCTGTCCTATTTTCTGAGTTATTCTTCATGGGTTATTGCCCAAATTTATGGCGCCAAATGTTGTGTTGGCTAAGTGTTGGAGATCAGTTTTCAACATGGTATCAGAGAAAGAGATATAAGGTTAAACAAACAAGAGATTTGACACTTGATTTGCAGTGAGTGCATAGGGGTTTTTCTTGGAAGAAGGAAGGGAAAGAGGAAGTCACTTGGTGAGAGACCAAGGCAAGGATATTTGGTGAGATGCCAATATCGAGAGACTCTTGGTGAGATGCCAAGAGAAAGGGACCTTTGGTGAGATGCCAAGGTTGAGATCTTTGGTGAGATGTTAAGATTAGGATCTTTGGTGAGATTCCAAGATCAAGGCTTGGATCAAGAAGGACTTTGATTCAAGGAGGTCTCATATAGGTGGAGAAGAAATTCCATCTAGAGATCATGTAGAAGAGAGAGAAGAGGTAGCCTCTTGTTGGCTTCAGAGGGAGTTTAGAGCTGAGTTCCAGAGGGATCCTGGAGTTTGGATCCAGTGGGTGGTTGGAGCCTGATTCAGACAATATTGAGGCTTCAGAGAAAGGACACTGGATGGATAGGTCTACACATCAGAGATCAACATAGGTAGCTAGAGATGCTTCGATTTTAGAGGGAGTTGAGGCTTGCAATGCAATGGGAGTGACTACAACAACAAAGGACATGATGGAATTGGAGACATAATTTGGTGGAGGTACTAGAAGTACCTCCCTCGTTAAGAGGGAGTGTTATATTTTGGTAGCTTGTAGGTACTTCTACATTGGAGGTGCCCAACATGTAGAAGTTACCGAGCATATTTCTCTCTAGTGACTTTATGAAGTGTTTTCATAAAGTGATTTTATAAATTCAAGTTGTGTGTTTTACTATTTAATGGGTAAAAGTGACCTTATGAAAAGTGGGTCGCTTAAGTGATTTACGTGAAATTAATGAAATATTAATTTGTGACTGTTGATATCAAGGGAAGGTGAAGAGTCACTCAAGGGAGACCAAGGGTTAGAGGAGTTACTCATTAATGAGTAGTAAAAGGATCACTAGAGGAGATATGGGACACACCTTTTGAGGAGAGCCTGGAGAGGAATGTGAAGAGTCACTCATATTCTGAGAGATACCAAGAGAGTTTGAGCTAGAGGAAAGAGTAGAAACAAAACGGAGAGGCACGAATCCTAAGGAGGGAAAGAGGCATTCATCCCAAGAAATATCAGCATTAAAAGAGGGTCGTACAACTAGTGTTTGGCATTGAAATTGAGGTATCCTTTCTGTTGAAGATAGGAATGATTTCCAAGGTGCTAGAAGACAAAAAATCATACAACTAGGTGCAGTCGTTAAGCACATAAATTGATGACATATTTTCTGCCAAAAGAAGTTCGTACAATACATCCATACAACAGAAATAGTGGCATGGATTTCAAGGAATAATTCAGGTGCATTTTTCTGAGGGTCTTCGGAACATATTTCAAGGAGGTATGTTGGTTTTGTTTACTAGTTATTCTTGTACATTTTATGTTGATAATGTTGCTGCTGTAAAACTTAGAATTTTACTAAGAGATCAATAAGAAAAATCTCTCCTAGACTGGTTTTCCCCCTGTGGGTTTTTCCAGGGGCATTGCCCAGAAATTCAATGTGTCAAATGTGGTGAATGTGTTGTTGTTCATTTATATTCCACTGCTATATTTTCAGATTGATTAGTCTCTTGTATTTCTTCTCATAGTTACAGTAAATTCATGTGGTTCCATTGCTTTATTGGTGAATAACTATAAGAAGGTAAAATCTTGCGTTGGCTAAGTGTTTGAGATCAGTTTTCAACACACAATAATGTATTTATGGCCTTTTGTTGAAGCTGGATGACATGTTGTAAATTTGACTCCTCACTTAAAAACACCTTAACAAATGGGCCTACAATGACAATAAGATATAATGGAGTTGGATGTGCTTCCTTTTTTATTTGTGAAAATTTGACACAAGTGACATTTCTTGATTGCCTCCATGCAATATTTGAAAATTGAAGAGGATAAATATACTACAAACAAGATATTTTGATTTGTCACCAGTCTAGAAAGATGACCACCAGAAGCTCCATTGTGACAATCATTAAGAACCCTATTATCCTCTTCATGGGCCAGACAATGATGTAAAATGTGATCCAATCCTTGATGATAAAACATGTCACAAATAATGCGGTAACACTTTGCACGATGGTGAATGCATTGATGCTTCTCATGGGAGAAGTGAGAGGAGAATATTTGGTTATGTAGATATAGTAAGATGTCCTTATACTAATGATCAATAAATGTTCATCTGGTAATTCAGTTTCACACTGTGAATCACCATCTCAAGGTAACTTCAATACAAGCTCAACAAAAGCCAAGATTTTTTTTGATTTAGAGGATGCAAATTCCAGATCAAATTCTTGCAAAATCACAATCCACTTGGAATAATTCCCCTCAATTATTCACTGGGTTGAAGGTATGTTGGAATGGATTGGTATATATGATCAAATTCATATGTTGAAGAAGTGTTAGTGTTTAAGTCTTTGTTCTGCATGAAAAATAGATAAGGCCAACTTCTCTACATGAGAGTATCATAGTGAAGTCCAACGAGAATTTTTCTCAAATAGTATATCACATGTTTCTGATGAAAAAATATTCCTAGCTGAAAACCATCCCAATGGTTGATACAAATGCCATAATATATAGGAGGAAGTCTTGGTTATAGTCCCTTGGACTAAGTAATGGGGAAAACATTAGGGCCATTTTCAAGGTGTCAAATGACTATTGTGCATAATCATCCCATATAAATAAGATTCCCATTTTCAATAGGCACATCAAACCTTTTGTATCTTCAATGTAATTAGTGATAAATATTAACAAAAAATTCACCTTTCCTTGAAGGATTTGAATTTGGTGGATAGTACACCAAGGGATGGGGGCGCAATTGAACTATTTCCTTAACCTTGAATGGGTCTACTTTAATCTCATACTTACACATGATGAAACCAAGAAATTACCCATATACAAAAAAAATCACTTATGGGGGTTCATGTGAATCTTATAATATTGACATCTATCAAATACTAGGCGAAGGTGGGTGGGGTGATCAGAATTTTTCTTTGACCAAGCAACCAAATTTTCTAGGTAATCTTTGACAACATGTTTGATTTCATGAAAGACATATGCCATGGCCCACTAAAATCTTTCTCCTACATTTTAAAGTCCAAATGAAATTTTTCTATAGGCAAATGTGGTCCAAGGTCCAAGGGTAGATAAATGTTGTCTTGTGATGATCTTCAAGTCAAATTTGAATTTGATTATAACTTGAAAATTCATCTGTGAAAGAAAAAAATTCATTTTATGCACATTCATAGATGATCTAATCATTGAATGGTGTGGGGTAGTTGTTATTAGGGAATGCTTTATTTAGATCATGGAAGTTCATACATGTTCCACAACATAGGTATTCCAACAAAGGATGAACACCTTCAGTTACCATTCACACAACTAGATCGAAGACCAACACACCGATGATTTTACATGGTAAAATCCCAATGAGGAAACATCAATGGCCCCAACCAATGTCGCCACTTGGAGAAATTTATTAATGCAAAAAAAAAATATTACAGAGGGATTTACAAGAGAGTTTCTCACAATCGATCATTGGAAAATGAACCTCCATTTTAAATAGAGATCATGGAAAAATCGAGTGTTAAGCCAGATATCAATGTAGACGTTATGATTGAGGAGAATATGATTTGTTGGATCACTCTATGTCGGGAACATATCGTGACCGTCAAATTACAAAACTACAAATGCAGACTAATGCATACTAAAGAAACACATTAAGAAACACACTTTAACCTAACAACACATTAGACCAAGTTGATCTTAACTAATTCCTAAGTGTCTCAATATATTAACATCCTCCATTAAGAACAACTTGGGATAAGATTGAAGGATTTACAAAGGTGACACAATAGGAGAAGGAAGGAGGCATTAGAGCCAATCCCCTTGTTGTGCCAAGCACCAACACCTTCCCTTTTTCTTGTCTCATTGCTCGAAGAGTCAATTCCTCCCAAGAAATAGGGACCCTCCTTTTTTATTAAGATTCTCCTAACTTGTCGATGAAGGTAGGACATTCTTATGATCTTCAATGAAGTCTTCCAATCTTTCATGAAGAAGTTTTCAAACTTACAACTTTTTTGGTTCTGGCCATATCGACGAGTTCGTGACTAACTCACTGATATATCCAGTATTGAAGAGTTTGTGACTAAATCACCGATACAACAAAGGGAAAAAACACTTAATGTTTTTCAAGCATGAGCCTTAATGTATTGTCCAACTTTCGATGAACTTTGTCGTCACAAACTTTTATTACCGACGAGCTTCCAACCAACTCCGCTAGTGCATCGATGAAGTTCATACCATCTCTCCCTTATCAAACCTTTGTCATCGATGAGTTTTCAAGCAACTCTGTCGGTACACCAATGAGGTTCCTATGATTTCCTTCAACACACAAAATTTTTTTATCGACAAAATTATGATCATGGTCTCCGATACATATCTTCATGACTAAGAAAAAAGTTATAAAATCCCATTCAGGATTCACATTTGGAAATTGTCATTATAAACACATTCTATTTATTCAGTGAAGTTTGAGAGGAATTCCTTGACATGAGAACTTAGTCATCATTGAGCTCTTTCTATCCATGTGTCAATATCAAGAAGCCAGATAGGATTCTTTATGTCTTACCATTTGTCCATTATTTCTTAGGAAAATGTCAATATCCTTCATTTAAATATGAGGTTCATGTCAAATAAACCAGGGATGGTGTTATATCCATCACCCACTATGATCTTCCACAACTTACCCTATTCTTACAAACCTCTACATCATGACTTTCCTTTTTTCTTCCTCACACCCTAAGCATGGAAAACCCCAAAGGCTTAGCGGATTCAGCCATGAGACCTCCAACCCTTGAACTGGAAAAGTTACCTACATGGTCGTGCCCTAACCCTTCATAACCCAACACCGTGGTTTTTCCTAGCATCACTGCTCCCTCTCCTTGACAAGACTGAACTCTAAATGGACTAGCTCGAGAAAGATCAACAATATCTGATCCCAACCTTTCCTTGACCCCCTTTTTATCGTTTCACCTTAAGAATGAGTTTTGGATTTTCATTTAATTGTTCTAACTCTATCCACCCATCCTAGGGACCAATCCAAAAACTTTCCCTACCCATATTGGTATATGTTTTCATTGAACACAAAACAATGGGAAACCTCAACCCGACAACATAATAGACCGATATCATATCTTAGTCATATTCTTCATTGAGGAATTAGCCAGTTTTTTTGAGTTCGAAACCGTATCGGTGAAGTTTACACAAACCTCGTTGATATTGTTTTTCACATATCAACGAAATTTGTATGATCCCTATTGATACATAACTTTGTATATCATCTAACTTCATATGATCAACAACGATACTACCTTTGTGTGGCAACAAAGTTCTTGTGACCTTCACAGATACAAGTTCTCTTTGTTGGAAAAGTTCCTTTGACCAATGATGATATAAGTCTCTCTATGTCGGTGAACTTTGCATGATCATAACCAATATTGTCTTTTGCATATTAGAGTAGTTGGTGCAATCATCATCGATACTTTCTTTTGCTTACCGATGGAGTTCATGTGACCAACTTCGGTAAGGAATCTCCTCATATCGACAATGTTGGTGTCGTCAAGGTCGATACACCAAATCTTTTCCTCCCTTGGACACTTGAAACAAATTTCGACCAGAATCTCACCATGTCTCCCATTCTTATTTCCTCATCAAACACAGACTCACCTCCCCATATCAGTGTAAATGGATCCTCAGAATCCGATACAAGTACTTATCGATGAGTTTTTCACTAACTTCTCGACTCTCACAAAACCCCCAAAAAATCACCTAATTGCAGAAATTAATGCCATAATTTTCTTGCATGATTCCTTTTCCCTTTGAGATAATTATAATATGATATTTTTTAATTGATAGTTTGATATAATATTGAAAAAATATATTTTTTGTAGATTCAATTATGTTTCCTCGCTAGAAGACTATAAGAAAATCCCCCATGGAAGAAACCTGTGCAAGTGGAAACCACCAGGAAGAGAAGGCAGACCTCCGAGGTCCAATTTATGATGATACAAAAGGATTTATGGATAAAGGAACTTCATTTAATAATTGAGAAGTATTTTAAATGTTTAAGAACCAAAGTTTCCCACAATAAGCAAAAGACAACCCTAATCTTGAAATATTTTGGAACATCAAGAATTCAAAATTACATAGGGTGGAAGCCCACACAACAATCTTCCCATGTGCAGATGCAATCTGATGGATAGTATGACATGTAGACCATGACAATAGATACATCCTCAATTCCAAAGAACACATCATAACATCATTCTGAGCATCAGATACAACCTCCTGCTATCACTTGGAGAAAGGAGATTTATCATTGGATGAATACCTTATCAAGAAATTCCCTCTTAAGGAAAAAGATATGTGCAAATTATGGTACAAGCCCAACAAGTCATTCAAAATAAAATCCTCAGGAAAATATCCCACTAGGTTGTTGAGGACATTATATCAGTACGTTGTAGCAATGCTATGTAGATTGTATGGGGAACATGAATCTTCAAAGTTCACGTTATCTCTGGTGCCCCTCATATACTACGTTGTTGATTTGGGTAATCTTTCAATTGGGGTGATATTCTATCAACATCCATAGAAGATCCTCTCAAAGTGGCTAAAGATACCCCTCCTAAGGAGTTTCCTAGTTTTCATATGTCCTCCTACCTTCTGGACATGGTTTTCATCTGCCACGAGTATCAAAAAATGGGTTGGGCCTAGCATCCAACCGACCCTCCTATTCATGTTTATTGTAAGGTTCTCTGAGAGAACAAGTACAAAACCAAGTATCAAAAAAATTGTGATTATTTCCTGGCACCATTATACCAATTAATATTCAATGCACCTATTCCATGTAGGACTGAAAAAGCCCAAAAAATAGTATGAAAGATAGGAGAATGGTATCTCCTGGAGTACGAGACATATCTATGAATATATGGAACCACTAAATCTCCACATCTGCTCCCCATATTTTTCCCAAACAGACTAGTCTTGTAGGAGATCGCTTATCAAATCATAATTGATGGGGTCAGAGCATCACTTTACAGGGAAAAAAAGTTCATTTGGACTCCTTTACCATTATGGGTTGGGTTGTATTTCCTTTAAATACATTAAACATGCCCAATATTAGGTGGACACATTGATATCATTCCACTTTGGGGAAGAGAGGTTTCAAAGGCATGACCCTCAGAAAGTGGTCAAGGAACATTGCTTCAAGCACATGAATAGATGGGAATACACATAATACAAATGGAAAGAAGAGGAGATCCATTGTTGTTCCCAAAATTATCATGAAGTCATATTTAAAAGAAAAGGAAAACCACTAGGCAAGATCTCAGATGAGGAAAAGGTCGGAGAGGAGGCACAGAAGAAAGATGAAGAAGAAGTGAAAAAAACAGGAACGGAAACCACAACTACAAATTCAACTTCTAAATCAGAAGCAATAGCCAAAGAAGAAAGAAAAAGAAAATATGTTGCAAAAGTAAATAATGAGGTAAACAAAAAGTAAAAAGAAACCGAAGAGGTCGAACAAAGAAAAAAGAAAGAGGCTGAGGAGGAAACTACGGATAAGAAATGAAGAAATCAAGAAAAAGGACAGAAGAAGAAGGAGGACGTTGTCGAACAGAAATAACATGAAGATGAAGGTAAAGACAAAGAAACAATAGAGTCAATAGTGACAACAATAGAAGCAAACGCAACAATGGTGACAACAACTGATAAAAGAGCAACAAATGAGGAAACGACAAAAGAAGTTGAAGAGGATAAAAGGAAACACAATGAAGATTCATTGAACAATGATGCTTCTCTCATGGATATATACATCCCTGGATCATCAAAAAAATTCCCTCTCACTGGTGGTCATCTCCTAGTTGGCGATCTCGAGATGGGAATTTATACACCCTCTAAAATTAGCAAGGTGGAAAATCTAAAGAAATTTTGATTCGATAAGGCCACTGACAGGATTGTACAACGACGGAACATAAATATTCCAGTCACCAGAAGTTCTTAATATAAGTTTTCACAGATATCCTAGTGACGAAATACGTCAGAAAAGAGCCACTCTCCATCACATCCACTGACAATTCATTCACATCGACAATGGAATAGAATCTCAAGAACATGTTCCGCGAAAAACAAAGAGAAGGATGATCGAATTACAGAATTGGAAGAAGAAGTCCGGAATGAAAGGAAAGACAAAGGAATCCTCAAGGAGTTCAGGATATGCACTGAGAAGGTCATGGCAGAGCTAAATGAGATAACTACAAACATGTATTCCCACCTGCAAGTCTTCCAACAACTAACATAAATCATAGGTCAACATAGCTCAGTACAGGTCAAGAACATTTAATGTGTTTCCATCATAGAATATTTAAATGATATGCAATGATGGATAACTGGGAATCTGGATGCCATGGTCGAAGTTCCCCATTCCTCGGAATGGGAAAGGAAAATCGATTATTCTGCACTTTATTAGTGCCAACAAGTTGGGGAGAGGGATGAAAAGGAAACAAAAAGTTTCGCGATCATTTGTGCAAAACTCCATAAGGCAGTGCACATTTTGATGCATAAAGGGCATCTACCTCCTATTCAGGCGCTTAGAAAGACCAATACTGAAGAGCAGCTCTTTGAAGAAATCCAACAAAATATGAACCAAAGACAAAAGGATGCTTAGATAGATACAAAGGTTACACTAGACTTAATGGAGGAGCATCTCCTCTGGCTAGCTAAAACTCAAACTATGCTCCAAAAATTCATCGATAATCTGATGAGGGACATGAAAACCCTTTCAAACAACTTGGCCTCTGACATAGCTACCCTGGAAGAACTCTTGTACCATAGAGTTATATCTATTAAAGGAAAACATGAATCTTGGGTAGCCTACGTGAGATACAAAGACAAGTCAATGCAACAAAATAGAAAATTCAAATTTGTCTACAACTTCCTCCTATTTTTTCATTTTGCCAACCATCATTAGCTTCATCCTATTCTATAACACTTGTCAACATCATTTGAGAAGGGAAGCTGAAAATACTTGTAACTGCTTATATCAAAATCCAAGAAGACCCCATAAGAAGTTACTTAGATTACTATAAGTAAAGGAAGAGGCCCATTTTGAAAGGCTCTTTAAGCATTGTATATTTGAGAACTTCTTTCATAATTAATATTGAGAAGCCTTTAGGGCCATTTTGTTAGAGAGAATAGCTATTGTGGATTATATCTTGCTATAAACTATTTTCAGTAAAATGTTATTTTGTTTACATGTGTTGTAATAATGTTATTTTGCTTATAGACTATTCTTGTGAAAATAGAATATTTTTGGAGTTTAGTTTCTTATTTCTTATTTGTTATCCTGAGATGATGAGTAGTTTCTGCATATAATTTCATATCTAAGCCTAATCTGGTTATGTCTTGTATGTGTCTGTTGTTTAACCTCATTGATTCTTAACAACAATCCGAAAGAATTATTTTGCAGGGATTAGTTGCATTTCTAGTTGCTCATTGGTTATCATAGTTGCTCATAGATAGGATAGGATAGCTTGGATTTTATTTCTTCACTTATTTAGTTTGCATCTTCATTTCCCATTTCATTCACAACCATCCAATCACCGCTCAAACCAATTAATGGCAGCTGGTCCAGAATCTGGATGGGTTTCCTAAACCAGACGATGCAATCTAATTGGGACCATGTATCGGGGAGAACCCCTGACTGTCGAAGGGAAATTATGTTGCCTCAACACCCTCCTTAATGACAATTTCCTGAACTCCTAACATATATCTAAGTTTGTAAAACTTTGCTTCTGTAAGAGACTTTGTGACTATGTCAAGAACTTGATCTTCTAAAGGGAAAAAGAGGACTTCAATAACTCGATCATGAATGAGATTTTAGATGAAGTGCATGTGTATATCGATGTGTTTGTTGTGTTGAATTTTAATTAGGTATTTGGTGAGCTCTATGGCACTAAGATTGTTGCACCAGAGAATTATTGGATTTTGTTGCTAGAATCCAAACTATGAAAGGATCCGTCAAATCCACAAGGATTCTTTACTTTCATTAATCGCTACTCGGTGCTCAACTTTTGTCGAAGAAAGAGAAATAACATGGTGTTTCTTACAGGCCCAAGTGACAGGTTTTGAACCAAGGTTGAAAACATAACTTGCAGTATAGTTTCCATCATTAGGGTCATCGAACCAATCTGAATCAGTGAAACCAACCAATAAAGGAGTCCCCCTCGAGATGTAATGTATCCTGAACTGAATTGTACCCCAGACATATCGAAGTATCCTTCTATCAACTTCCAATGACTTTCATGGGGTGTTTTCATATACCGAGAAACAAGATCAACAACAAAGGAAATATTGGGACGGGTATGAGTCAAATATAAGAGGCTACCAACTAACTGGCGGTACAAAGTGGCATCAACTTCGGGAGAAGTATAGGTGGAAACAAGTGGGCCCTCTTTGAGAAATTTTCTCACTCATATAAACACGAAAATTCTTACTTGAAAAATGATTAATTTCAAATTATTTTCCTTTCCCTCCCAACTTGATCATATTTGAGAACATTGAATACCTCACTTGTTCGTCGATACACTAGTTAGAAATCCACATATCTCACTGATACAACCTTTATCGATAAGGAATCCATATTCTCAATTGACACTATTGAATTTATCTAGCTTAATTGAACACTTAGAAAAATTTCACCTTTTTCTGATCTCTAATTTTCTCTTCCCGGTCGACATTTCAACCAAAATTATGCATTATGAGCTAAGATATCATCCAAGAATCCACATTATGGGCCGGCACACCATGGAAACTCCTATCGTATTTTCACCATAAATTTTGACTCCAAGCTTTGTTTCATACTTTCCTTATAGCATTGGAAAGGTCTTGTCGAGATCTATAGCTTCCCATTTATAAGTTTTAGTATATGCGACATCATGTTGTAGTAGAAAACAACCTCCCAAATTATGTATTATAAATAAATTTGGGACCCTTCCTTTTTCAATTTCGATTTTTTTTTTTTTTTACTTAAACAATGTTTTCAGTTTTGTCAATTTTGGCCATACCCCCAAGTTTTTTGAACTTTCATTCAATCATTAATGACATTTTCTTGCTGGGATGTTTTTCATTTCATAAAGGTTTTTTTTTAAGATTTTGGCTTTCAAATGTTTCTAATTCACATATCCTTGATGATTTTTGCTCATTTACACACCTTGAATGAAATTCTATATGAGCTACAATATTTGGCAAGATACAGTTTATGATTGTATTGTTGGTTTTAATTTTTATTAACATTTTTCGCTTGAGCAATAAACCTATGTTCCAACAATGTTTGATCATGACTTATGAAATCCTACTTAGCCTTCCATAACTGCGTATTACCATGATACCCACAATCCATAACAATTGTTTAATATTTTTTTATGGTACGTCGGGTACTGATCTAATCATCATAAGTTTAATGCACTTAATTAGAAATCAAATCAAGGTCCTTTCAAACTGCATATGAACAATGCTCCTTTCTCGAGGTTCACTGATTCTCCTCCACGTATAGTGTTGAGTTGTATCACTGTATTCGTGATTTATTACCTCAGGTCAAATCCTGTATACATTGCTTCTTCCTTGAAATAAGATTTTTACTCAAGTATTGAAGCTTTGTTTTCATTTACCTGTAAGTGAGATTCTGTTAGGTTTTTATGAGGGATTTTTGAACTGTTTTTTGGTAAACTATTAATATGAGAATGATTTTTAGAGTTCAACCCGGTGTCGAGCTTATTGAAGCCCAGGAAGATTATTTTTCGAATTTTCAGAAGGTTGGTTGGTTATACTTTTTGCGCATGTTCAATGGCTACAATGCACAAGTCACCAAAGATTTTGCACGAATTTTCAATGGTGAACACACTAAATTTGGTAATATGGATTTATAGATAGACGAAGAATTAATAGCCAGAGCGAATAAATTTCCATTAAAAGGGGAATGTTGGTATAAGAACAAAAGGTGAAGGATATTCCTTGGTTTGAAATCATGTTTTCTCTCGAATGCAAATACGATTACTGTTGCACACACCGACTACACTGAGAGGGGGGGGCGGTGAACAATGTAGGGCTCTTTTTCCAAAAACTCCTTAGTTAACAATCACCATTAACTCATTACTCATTTTTTTCATTTATAACCAGTTAAATATCAACACATATCATCCACATATATCAAAAATATATCATCAATAAGTCATCACCACAAGGAACACAAAGAACACAATATGTATGTACAATTTTCTTTCTATTACAGACTACAATCCTTGGGGATTTTCAGGAACGACTGAAAAGAGTACAAATCTACAAGAGAAACAACTCTATAATGAAAGACTCAACTTACACCCTCAACACCAACTGATATGAGGCAACAATCCTCAACAAATATCAATTTGTACCATAAACAAGTGCATCAACCATGCACCAACCTGTGCCAAACAACCTGTAATCAACTTGTACCATAAACAAGTGCATCCAACCATGTTCCAAGTATATACCAATCATGTTTCAACTACTCATCAACAATGAATCATAAATATGTACCAACATAATCAACTATCCACCTCATGTATGCGCCAACTCATCAACTGCTTGTCTCAACCATGACTAGTTTTGGATTAGTCAACAACCCTAACTTGAAATAATCATAACTTTGTACTTGTAATGAATAAAGATATGAAACTGATACACAATGTTATTCAATGTGTTTTATGAAATTCCTCCAGGTTTCACTAATTGGAACCTATCATAAAATGAGTTATAGAAAAAATGGTATACCTTGTTGAATTTTGGCTTATTCTAGAGAGAGACCTTGTAGAGCGTGCCCCACACAGAATATTTGTTGAATCGATGTAAAACTATTAAACAACATACTAAAGATTGTAATATAACCAACAGAATTTGTCTCACTAAATTTGGATCTGTTATGAATGAGTTATGACGTTTTTACTCGAAACACCTGTTTTAGACTAGTTTACGGACAAGCCACAAACCCTATTTTCCACGGAGTGTATCTCCAAAAATGAAACGACCCACAAGATTAATTTTTTACCACAAATACTTGGATATGTTTCCTCAATGGAATATCAATCTCACATTTTGAATCATTATATAAAAAATGTTATTATGAAAATGGTGAGATGACCTGTAAATAACATACCTTAGAAAGCATCATGAAAATAATTTATCCTCCCTTGAATTTCGGCCCTCTTTTCTTCACCTTACCTCTGAAATTTGGCTTAGATATCCTTTGGTTACCTTAGTCACCTATAGATCTTCAATATTCTCAAGTGTTACACACCAAAAATGCTCAAGAAGCTCTCACAAGAAGCTCTCCACCAATACTCCAAAAGATATTCTCACAAGAAGCTCTCCATTGATCCACAAAAAGGATGATCTACAAGAGACCATTGATATCTTTTTTATACTTTCATCCTCTAGGTCACTTAACTCATTTTTAGGTCACTCAACCCATTTCTAGGTCACTTAACCTATTTTCCTTATTTTAGGGTTAACCAATTTCCATAAATAGAAAGTTTTCCAATACTTTATCATTTAAGTATTCCTTCTTTATTTTGTCACCTTACTTTATCATTTCTTGATTTTGTCACTTCTCTTTATTATTTAAATAATCCACCTTGACTTTGTCACTTTAATTTATCATTTAAATAATATTAACCAATTTCTAGGTCACTTTGACTTTTTGACCTTAGGGGCTTCAAGCCTTCATGTGGGGGTCCTTCATCTTCGTAAGGCCATAAATCTCAAACCATGAGCAGGGATGATTTTAAGGATGGAAAATTATTTTAAAATGTAGAAACCTTGGCGAATCTTACTTATCCTTCATATGCCAACTATAAATGTTTGGCGATATTTTTGTAAAAGTATTCAAAATTCTACGGATTTTATATAGTTTTTATAAAATTTTGGCGATTTTTAAGGTAAAATAATTTTATCCTATAGAATTTGGGCGAATCAGTTTTAAAATAGCGAATTTCATTTTTGCAAAAGCCATGGAAAATTCACCCATGAGCGAAATTTAGCCCCTAAAATCATCCATGAGGTCCATGAGGAGTTATGTGACATTCCACATACCATCGGAAATGGCATGAAAAGAACTATCCATCGAGGATAGTTTCACCAACAATTTCCTTGATCTTCATCTCATTATTCCACATACAAGCATGGGTCCTCCAACCATTCTTCTAGGATAACTCAATCTGCAAAACATCTTACCATGAGGGATTTCACCATAAGGGGAACACTTTGGAGTTCATCCATTTATGCACCTTATCAATCATGATAAGACAATAATGAGAGCACGGGTCCCCCAACCATTCTTATAGGATAACTATCCACAAAGCGTCTTCCCATGAGGGATTTCACCATAAGGGGACCACTTTGGAGTTCATCCATTTGTGCACCTTATCAATCATTATAAGACAATAATGAGTCATCTATACATTTTTCCAACAATGCATTATATACCAATGAAACCGCATCGATCCATCTTCATCATGTATCAATGACAACTCATTGATCCATCTTCATCTATGCATTCTCATCAAGGACAATACATATTACAATACATAAATCATCAATCAATCAATCCTTTGGAATCAATCAATCACTTGACATCAATCAATCAAACCATTGGCATCAATGACAACATGATCCAACAATATCCCCCTTTGGC
>SNQJ01S0071623.1:0-30775 GCA_010110895.2 Picea sitchensis | reverse complement strand
CCCGATGAGAGTAGTTAATGAAATTGGATAGGGTGGTTGAAACCTTGTTTCATCACATAAATGGAAAGTACGGAAATTATGGCCGTGAAGGGCAGACTGTCAGTCGAAATTTCTCTGTCATGAATTTTCTTGTGAATCCCATACCTATCTGATCTTGCCTCTGACAGAGGAATGCAAGTGCAGTCTGACAGAAGAAGTTACAAACGCCAAGTTTTGAATGAAGTGACCAGAGCGCGTTTCTGAAGGGAGCAGGTTGTTTTGAGTATAAATGCTCATGTTTGATATTTTGTTATGGTGGATGGTAGAGCAAAGCTCCTGCATTGTAAATTTTTAGTAAAGCCTCTGGATTCTTGTTATGTATCTGTATTTTGAGACTTCTTGTTTAATAACAGTCAGCTCTTCTTACTACATCTTGTTCACCTCTTATAGGGATGATTTTAAGGATGTAAATTTATTTTAAAATGTAGAAACGTTGGTGAATCTTACTAATCCTTCATATGCCAACTATAAATGTTTGGCGATATTTTTGTAAAAATATTGAAATTTATAAGGATTTTATATAGTTTTTATAAAATTTTGGCGATTTTTAAGGTAAAATAATTTTATGCTATAGAATTTGGGCGAATCATTTTTAAAATAGTGAATCTCTTTTTTGAAAAAAACATGGAAAATTAGCCCATGAGCGAAATTTAGCCCCTAAAATCATCCCTGGACGGCCTGGCCCTCTGATGTTGAAAGAGTTCATGATTGACTGATTCACATGAATTATTGTGATTGTATTATGATGAATGTTTGATTATAGTGTTGTCATAATTCCTATCAGTTTCTGTGAGATTTAAATTCAAGAAGATCTTGTCTTTAAGTTTTTCCTCTTTGGGGTGTTGGAAGACCTGATGTCTTCGTCGGACCTCTACATTTTCTCACTGAAGTCTTCCTCCTACTCACCCTTGCTACAACCCACTGACTGAAGTTAAACTAAGACCTCATGTGCTTGTGCATACCAATCCAATTTCTGAGTTAAGACGATATTTTCTCTAGATTGCGCTCATTTGACCCTTTTATAACCAATTTGTGACAAAAATCTGATGGGTATCAAGCTTGCCTATGCCACAATCCAGAGGTGACTTCTGGTGCTAACATTTATGGCACTGTTGTCGGGGACGAAATTGAAGATTTTCCCTGGATCTGAACAACAAAGCTTACTAGTTCTAAAGGTGCATCATAACTTAGTACATCAAATATTGCAACTGTGCACCTGGCGACTCCATTGTGGTGACTCCATTGATGTGAATCCACTGGCGACTCCATTGTGGTGACTCGATTGATGTGAATCCACTGGTGACTCCATTGTTTTAGATGTGGCTTCTAGAGGCAGACACATGAAGTCTTCTCCACAACTGCCTTTAGCAACACCTAAAGTCGACCCAAAGAAAATTGTCAGAAAGGGAAAGGCCCTTTGAGAAGGTTCTTCTACTACTGAACCAGGTATTTCTGATGATTTTCATTGTCCTCCTATAGAAACTCCCATATCTGCTTCTCATTTTACTATCATACCATCTGTTGGAGTTTCCCGAATTTTAAATTTTGGGAGTGTTCGTGTTGATTTTTCCCCACCTAGGATGGTATTGAAAGGAGAAAACTTTGTCACTCATATTTCCCCTGAAGTGGTGCCTTGGTCTAGACCTCAGACCTCAGAATATTTTCCCACAACAAGTTTTATTACTCTCCCTCATGTTAGAGTTGTTGTGTTGACAGGAAGATAATCTTTTGTTCCCTCAAGTCCTGTAACCTTTTCTCCCAATCCTCTACAGTTTCCCTTTCCTCCCAGAAGCTCATTCCCAGTCTCCCTTGTTTGAACCCCTTCCCCTCCTAGTTCTCCTCCACCTATTATCCCTATGGCAGGTGTTAGTCCTCATAGAAACAAAATGGATGCCATAGTGGCTTCTAGATATGCCCCCCTGGTCTTACCTCATCCCATGAATGCTCTCCCTACTGGAGATTAACTAAAATACATGTCTAAGTTCACTGGAGAAGACGACATAACTGTTGAACAACACCTCACTTCCTTCTACAGTTATGCAGACAACCTCAATATTGAAAACGAAGATGTGTGGATGAGAGTCTTTGTCCAGAGCCTTGATGGTGAGGTTAGAAAATGGTTTAGAGGATTGACCCTTGGATCCATTACTGGGATTGAGGCTCTAGATGATGTCTTCTTGAGATAGTGGGGGGATAAAAAGGACGTTATGTATTACATCACAGAGTTTGGGTCCCTAAAGAGAAAGGAGGGAGAATCGGTCTCTGATTTTTCCAAAAGATTCAACAAGATGTACAATAAGATCCCTGTCGAGATAAATCCTACAGAAGACTCTGCCAAAATCACTTATGCTAGTGCTTTTGACCCTGATTTCTTCCTCATGTTAAGAGAAAGAAAAGCTACTTCCCTAGCTCATATGTAAGATGCATCCCTAGAGGTAGAATCCAATGTGTTAGCAGTTTACATACTCGAAAATAAAGCTGACAGAGACAGAGGAAGGGGAAGATCTGAGGCCTCAACAAATGGTTCTTCCTCCCCCCACCCTCAAGTAGATGATTTGACCAAGACGATGAAGTCCTTGTCTGTAGAAATGGAGTAGATGAAATTTGAAGGGAAGCAAGGTTATAAGAATGTCCCAAATGTCGATAATCGAGTCGTTTTCAGAAGACCAAACAATGCCCCTCAAGTAATCGAGAGAGTGATCTCGAGAGAGACGAGAAGCAGAGATAGGGATGATCAAAAAATTCAAAAACCCCTCCAAAATAACCTTGTTGCTAATGAAGAGGGGGAGGAAGAAGAGCTTGATCCTGAAATCCATTGTCTTGGAGATACCTCCTTATTTCCCCATTTGACTCAATCTGCATACGAAGAATCCCTCATGAACAGTCAAATAAATGAGCTAAGTAAGGGTGAGAAGACCAATAACAGTCCCAATAAATAAAATCTCAGGTCTAAGAAGAAAGAAGGGAGGTCTGACATCCCTGATCAGTCATCCAGAGAAGAGAAATCTACCAAAGATGCAGTAGACAACATCAAAGAAAAGAAATCTTAGAATCCCTCATTGATACCCAAAGACCCTATCTGATAAGTGAGAGAAGTTCTGAAGCCGCTTTCCTCCTTCAACTTTGAGCATGAAATTCAAAATATTAGGATCCCTGTGCCCCTTTCAGAGCTAGTCAAACATGAAGATTTCAAAAAATATCTCTCTAAGCTACTGCAGTCTGAGCCGTCTTGCCATTCCACAGACTTAGTGAATCTTCAAGATGAAAATAAAACAATCATCTTAGGTCCTATGGTAGAAGATAGATATGATTCATCCCCTCCCTTCTATGCATCACTAAACATACATGACAAGGTGTTGCATAACTGTTTGATGGACTCAGGGGCACCTCATAATCTCATGCCCAAAACTGTCATGGAAGAACTCGGATTAGAAATCACAAAATCTTATCATGATTTGTATTCCTTTGATTCGAGGAGGGTGCGATTCCTTGGAGTCATCAAAGATCTGGTCATGGCCTTATTTCAACTACCCATGAAAAGTGTGGTCATGGATATCATAGTGGTTGATGTTCCCCCCAAGTTTGGCATGCTTTTGTCAAGATCTTGGATAAAAAGACTTGGGGGAACCTTGCAGATGGACCTCACATATGATACCATTCCATTGTTCGGAGGGGAGCATAGGAGACTGTACAGAGAAGCTCAATTGGCCTATATTATTAGTGACGAAGAAGACCCCACCAATCATCCTATATTTGCACTCGACACTGATTTGGGATATAGTTTATTACAACTCATCGATACCCCTGAACCCCCTCTTGAAATCAGAAAGAAATCCCTTATTCTCTGTGAAGACTCTCCTATGATCACCTCTGTTTGGAAATTTTTCTTTGATGGAGCCTCTTCTAGAGAAGGTGTTGGTGCTAGAGTAGTTCTTGTTTCCTCTGCTCAAGAAACTATATCTCTGTCCTACAAGATGGAATTTGAAGCTACAAATAATGTAGTGGAGTATGAAGCTCTTGTGTTGGGTTTGAGGACTGTGAAAGATATGGGAATTGAAGAGATAGCAGTGTTCGGGAATGCTGAGTTGATTGTCCAACATATCAGAAATGCTTATCAATCCAAACACCCTCGGCTTAGAAGTTGTAGGAATGAAGTGTGAGATTTAATTGAGAGTTTTTTCATGGCTTTCAACATTTCATTCATTCCGAGAGAGGAGAATAGAGTGGTTGATTCTTTGGTTGTTTTGGAAAGCAATTTCAGAGTCCCTCTGCCACCCAAGCTTAGGTATGATATTGAGATTAGATATAGGCCCTTTATACCTGATAATATCAAGCATTGGAAGGTGTTTGAGGATGATCTTGAAATCAGAAGATTCCTTGAGTCGGTTGATTAGTTCTCTGCGTTACACATTGATCAAGATCATGATTCCAAAGGGAAACCTCCCCCCGAGGTGTTTTTGAATAAAATTTCTAATCACCATATCGTTCAGCTGCCTAGCAATCACATTCTGAAGGGACTAGTCCTGTTAGAGAGATTGTTTGATGGGAACGATGTGGTAGTAAATTTTAAAGGCCCAACTGAGGATGTTTATGTAGATGAGTGCAATATTGGTATGGAGGAGGATCCAAAATTCGTCAAGCTGTTAAATAGTCTGTTAAGGGAGAAGAGGGTCGAGTATGCTAAGTTACTAAAGGAATTCATCAATGTGTTTGCCTAGACCTATGAATACCTTAGAACATACGACATAGTCGTCATTGAACATAAGATCCCATTGAAAGAAGAGGCCAAACCATTTAGGCAGAAATTAAGACAGATAAATCATATGATGTTGCCTATTATGGAAAAGGAGGTGAAGAAGTTGTTGGACGCCCAAATCATTGCCCCTTTGAGATATTTTGAATAGCTAGCCAACCTGGTCCCAGTGAGGAAGAAGATTGGAGAAATCAGACTCTGGGTCGATTTCAGAAATCTAAACAAAAGCTCTAAGAAGGACAATTACTCACTGCCAAAGATGGAACACATATTGCAGAGGGTGACTAGTGCATCTACAATTTCCATGATTGATGGCTTTTCTGGCTACAACCAGATCTATGTCCTGCCTAAAGACAGAGAAAAAACAACCTTCACCAATCCTTGGGGAACATTCATGTATGCCAAAATACCTTTTGGATTGATGAACGCAGGAGAAACCTTTCAGCGAGCCATGGATATCGCCTTTATTGGAGAAAGAGATAATTTTTTGATCATCTATCTAGATGACATAACAGTCTTCTCCAAATCTGATAAAGAACATTGTCAGCATCTGAGCAAGGTCTTCTCGAAATGCAAAAGGTTTGGTCTCTCCCTAAATCCTAGGAAGTCTTTATTTCCCATGCAGGAGGGAAAATTGTTGGGACAGATTATATCAGCTGAGGGGGTCAGGGTTGATTCAAGTAGGGTAGAAGCTATTCAAGCCTTATCACATCCTAGGTCCAAGAAAGAAGTCTAGTCTTTCCTGGGAAAAATTAATTTTTTGAGAAGGTTTGTTTCAAATTTTGTCAAATTGGTGAAGCACATCACAGCCATGCTCAAGAAGGGGAACGAAGTAAGATGGACTGTTGAGTCCAGAGAATCCTTCAACCAAATAAAGAAGGCATTGACTGAAGCGCCTATGTGAATCAGTCTTGACTATTCCAAGGATTTTTTGATTTTTTCCTTTGCTTCATTTGACACAATGGCAACTTTTCTACTACAAAAGAATGACGCAGGGTTAGAGAAGCCTATTTCCTTTTTCAGCAAAGCATTGAGGGATGCGAAGATCAGATATATCATCATGGAGAAGCAGGCATATGCCTTGGTGAAATCTCTCAAGGTTTTCATAGTTTATGTTTTTCATTCAAAGATCATCACATATGTTCCTTCAGCTTCTGTGAAGGGAATTCTCACTCATCCTGACATAGACAGGAGAAGGAGCAAGTGAATTTCCAAAATCCTCGAATTTGACCTGGAAATAAAACCCACCAAACTAGTCAAGGGACAAGGTTTAGCCAAGTTGTTGGCTAAATATAATTGTAAAGCTATGGGGGTTAACTTCATCAAAATTTTCTTCATTGAAGTACTATTGACCTACCCTATTCACCTACGTCTGTGCGAAAATCAGGGCTTGTAATAAACGTCAGAAATTATCTGGGAAGCAACAACTTAAGTCCCTGCCATTGAAGTCTGTACTAGCTTCAGTACCCTTTCAGCAGTGGGGCCTAGACTTTATTGGGGAAATTCATCTTGCTTCAAGATATCAACACAGATGAATCGCAATTGCCACAGACTATTTCACCAAGTGGATAGAAGTTATCCCCACAAGGAGTGCTTCTCACAGAGTGATCATTAGTTTTCTTGAAGATATTATAGAAATGTTTGGTTGCCCAAACAGAATTGTTATTGATAACGTTGCATCCTTCAGAGCCGAACCATTGATCAAGTTTTGTGAGCAATTCAAAATTTCATTGATCCACACTACCCCTTTCTATCCGCAAGGCAATGGATTAACAGAGTCCTCCAACAAGAGCCTGATAAAGATCATCAAAATACTGTTAGAATACAACAAGAAAGCATGGGATTTGAAGCTCAAATTTTCTCCGTGGGACGATAGAGTGAGAACAAAGAGGTCCCTGGGAATCTCTCCTTTTCAACCTGTATATGGGACTGAAGCAATTTTTTCTTCTCAGCTCGCCCTACCTGTAGAAAATTTCTTCCAAGAATGCCAAGAAGAGTCTGATGACATGATCAGAAGAATTCATGAACTGGTACAAGTGCAGCAGGCAAGAGAGAAGCTTCTGGACAGAACGCATCATCGTCAGTAGAAAATCAAGCAGGCCTTTGACAGGAAGAGCAATAAGGAGGATTTCCAGCTGGGAGATTTGGTACTCAAATGGGATGCGCCCATACAGGACAAGGGAAAGTATTGAAAATTTGAACCCCTTTGGATCAGCCCCTTCAAAATTTTGGAAGCGTTTCCAAACAACACTTACAAGCTGTAGAATTTGGAGGGTGATGAAGTTTTTGGTGGCCCCGTAAATGGGCACTTCCTAAAAAAGTTTTTTTTTTGCAGCCGCAATCGGTGTCCCATCATTGTAAATACCATTTATGTCTTATGCTTATTTGTTTTTTAATAGGAGACTCCATAACCCAACGCAAGGCACTGGAGCTGCACGTTCTTGGAAGCTCACAGGGAGAATGCCATCCCATGTGGAGCCAAATGTTAGCACATAAACTTGTCAAAGTCTTGTGAGTTGTGGTTTCTACCTAGGTCTGTAAGTTTTGCCCGTTTCTTCTCCTTATTTCAGACCCAATCGTAAGTTTTCCTCTCGACTTGTAGTTTTTTGTTGTTTGTCTTCACCTATTTGATAGACCTGTTTTTCCTTAGCATATTGCCTGAGAAATATCGGTCCTAAGCCTTTTTGTTTTCCCTAAAGTTGATCACTTCTCTGTTTACATTTTTCATTGATCCTTTTTCTTTCCTAATCCTTTAGCCAGTCATCCAAGTAATTTTTCACAGGCCGTAGTCGTGAGCACCAAGCGCAACACTTAGAGTGGTCAAATATGGATTCAAATCAAGCGAGCGAGAAAGATCATTGTTCAACGATGGAGATCGATCAGGTGGAGAAAATCGACAGTCATCAGGTGATCAAAGACATACAGTTTCATGGAGAATAGTGTCAGGCAGAGTTACGGAATCGTGATGCCATCCTAGTCGTTGGTATCAGGAAGGACGCGTGGCGCAAGCGCAACGTTTCGCTCACTTATGGGATGGAGCAGTCAAAGTGATGATTCATGAGGACTCGTGAAATGGGAGGTCACGAAATGATAAGGGGCATTCATTCTATAGGGGCACGTGGCGTGGGATTCGAACTACAGAGAAAGTATTTTGGGAAAGCTAGGGTGAGGGGTGTCGATGGCCTAAAGTCCCAAAACACCGATACAATATGGGTCGTCCGATGAAAAGAGACGTGTGTCGCCTGATCTGAGCGATCGCGATTTTGTGACTCAGAGATTTGAGCATAGAGCGCAATACGAGTTCGTGAAACGCGAAATCGCGACGCACCTGGGAGTTAGGATCACGGTCACTACCCAAGGTCATATCGAAGTAGGGCTAAATGAAAGATAAGCTACTGATCGAGCGACGGGTGGTTGAGGTTGTTCGAGGATATGATCGTGGCCATCAAATTTAAGGTGAATCCAACCGTTAATTTGAATGGGCCATTTCGCGGGAGTAGGCATCAGGATATTTGAAATCAAGGGGAGTGAAAACTCCCTAAATGTGAAATTCTGAGATTCCAGAAGGATAAGCATGAGGTCAAGGCCCGCGGTCGCATGGGACAAAGGAAAAAGAGTTGTGCAAAGGATCAAAACGCCTGAGTCAGCCACAGAGAAGGATTTGCATGGCCTCGAGGCACCGGAATTGATTCAAAGGGATTATGAGCCCACCTGGAATGTTCATGGGTGTCAGGCCTCATCGTGATCCCGATGAGAGTAGTTAATGAAATTGGGTATGGTGGTTGAAACCTCATTTCATCACATAAATGGAAAGTATGGAAAATTTGTCCGTGAAGGGCAGACTGTTAGTCGAAAGTTCTTTGTCGTGAATTTTCTTGTGAAGCCCATACCTATTTGATCTTGCGTCTAACAGAGGAATGCAAGTGTACTATGACAGAAGGAGTTGCATACGCCAAGTTTTGAAGTGACCAGAGCACGTTTCTGAATGGAGAAGGTTTCTTTGAGTATAAATACTCATTTTTTATATTTTTTTATGGTCGATGGTAGAGCAAAGCTCCCGTATTGTAAAGTTTTAGTAAAGCCTCTGGCTTCTGTTTATGTATCCGTATTTTGAGACTTCTTGTTTAATAACAGTCATCTCTCCTTACTACATCTTGTTCACCTCTGATGCTGAAAGAGTTCTTGATTGAATGATTCACATGAATTATTGTGACTATATTATGATGAATGTTTGATTATACTGTTGTCATAATTCCTGTCATTTTCTGTGAGATTTAAATTCAAGAAGATCTTGTGTTTAAGTTTTTCCTCTTTGGGTTGTTGGAAGACATGATGTCTTCGGTAAACCACTGCATTTTCTCACTGAAGTCTTCCTCCTACTCACCCTTGCTGCAACCCACTGTCTGAAGTTAAACTAAGACTTCACCTGCTTGTGCATACCAATCCAGTTTTCTGAGTTAAGATGATATTTTCTCGAGATTGCGCCCATTTGACCCTTTTATAACCAATTTGTGACAAAACTCTAATGGGTATCAGGCTTTCCTCTTCCACAATCCAGAGGTGACTTCTAGTGCTAACAAGTCTTTCTATTGTACATTGTTTCTAGAGGGGCTAAAGACCATATACATGGCCCTAGTCTACGCAAAGACTTGCAGATTTTGAAGATTTATGAATTTGTATGAGAAGCCTTTTAAATGAAAATCATTTCTTTCTCATTGTGAACTATCTCTTGATCTTTCTTTAAAATCCTCAGTTTTCCTCATCTTTATTTATTTAACACTTTGATTTCAGAATAGAAAAAAAGTTAGATAAAAAATTTAAAAGACAAACAAAACATATTTATTTTGTAAATAATCATGTTTATAAAGTTTTATTTACTAGTTGATTAGTGTGCATAAAATTTTGTTTATTTTACTATTTTAATTTTATTATTTTTTAATTACATCCTAACTTATAAATAAAAACATAAAAAATGTTATTTCTCTATTCTTCAAGTAATGTTAGGTAATAAACTTTTCATGTCATTAAATTACTTTAAAACTAATATAGTTTATTAATTTCCTCTAGCTTTTAGTTAACTTTGCTTTAGTTATTTATTTATTTTTGTTAAAATAAAAACAAAAACATTTTCTTTTTAATTTGTATTTATTTGCATTTCCTTTATTAATTTAATTTTGCTACTTCAAATGTATAAAGTATTAAATTGTAAATAACATAAAGATCATAAATGAAATAAAAAATAAATATTACTAAAAGGAAAGTTACAAGGCAAAGGAATCTATGCTTGGATTGTTGGTTAGGAGAAAATTGGCCTAGTTTTCAATGCACTTTCTTGTCTGGGGTTTTAATCCTAGGGTGACATTCCCGTCTCTTCTTGCCTAGCCCCGCGAGAGGTTGAAAATGTTGATTTTGAAGACTCTCTAGTCTCTTGACGTCAACATATTTTTTGGCAACCATACTAGGGAGAACCGCTCAATGGTTCGTTCCTAGTTTTTGTTTTAATTCTTTCAATTTTACTTTTCTTAGACCTCAATGTTCCAACCGATTGGAAGCCTGTTTGGTGGTTGTAACCCTGTGGTTTTAGCTACTAACCCTAGGAAATTCATTCACAAATATGGCATGTTTGAGTTTGAAGAAGACCTAAACAATTCTCCTTGGTTTGTGCCCATTCCCTTGAACTTTGCTCACCCGGTTAATCCTTTACCTCACAAATTCAAGAATCATTTGCCTCTCTTTAATGGTGATGGAACCGTTACAGTGATTGAACATCTTCATGCGTTTTCAAATGCTTGCGCCATTCTCGGATTAAAGAATAATGAGAGTTGCATGTTGTTGTTTATGAATTCCCTTCAGGGAAATGCCGCCTCTTTATTTTCCAACCTTCCTGGTGGATGCATCTCTACCTCATTTGAACTTTATCACTGGTTTACTTCTACCTTTTGGCAGTTAGATAGTCCTTACGAGCATCTTAAGAGGTTTAACCAATTACGCATGAAGGATAATGAGAGAATTCTTACTTTTAATCTTCAGTTTATCAAGTTATACAATTTAATTCCTACTCTCATTCGCCCCACCAAATTGGATGCTCTATTGCATTACTACGAACTTCTACCTCCTCTTTACCAATGGCGGTTGGAAGAAAAGAACGTTCAAAACCTAGAGCTATCCCTATCCACTTTCCTCGACTTTGAAGATCAAATCCATAGAACAGGTTACTCCTTTAGCATTTATGATTCACAAAAGGAGTTGTCTTCCTTAATCCCCATCATTAAGATCTTACAAGATCGCTTGTTCTTTCTTGAATCTCAATCTGCAAATCATGTTGGGAATATACCTCGGGATCCCTCTCTCTTAGGGCCTAATTATAATAAATCTGCTACTTGTGGTCAAGAGCTTGGATGTGAAGAGGATCATGAATTTATCATGATGCTTAGTGATCAATCCACCTCTCACATCCCAAACATCACCCTCCTTAAACCTTATGAAAAATCTAAATCCCAAGATCATCTGTCATCTCAAGCTTCTCATTCGCATGTATACGATGGAAATTTTGATTATGCAAACGAAGAAATCAATTTTAACTATGTCAAACCAAATTATGATAGATTTGTATTTGATGATGATGTTAATGAGTGGTCAAATGATGTTGACCAGAGTGACTTTAACGATGCATGTGAGGAATCCTCTTTCGAATATATCCATGAATTCAATCGAGATCTTATTAAATCATATAAAGTTTTTGCTAATCCTTTGTTTCAATCAAAAGCGGTTAAAGAGTCTGACACCATCAAGCATGTCCCTCCTAGGTGCAATTTCTTCGATGATAGTGACTATTGTAGAGACATTCATATGTTTTTTAATCCATGTTATGAATCTTCTTTTCATCATGATGACCCTGCTCCTGATATAAAGGTCTACACAGGTGATATTAAATTATTTGATGAATTCATTAACCATCCCTTTAAGCTACAAACCCTAAACCCTAAATCTAATTCAATCAATACCTTCATCATTACTGGAAAAGCATCTGTTGGTTGGCATGTCTTGAAGGTTGGTGATCGTTTCTTTTGGACATTAATTAATTGTATCTCCTCACAGTACACATCTGTTGGTTGGAATTTTGGCAGTCCTTCCACACACAAATTTGTCAAACTCATAAGACCCGTATGCAAGGTAGGTGATGCATTCCCTTACGCTAAATATCATCTGACCCGAGTCCAAGCTAATGTTTCTTTTCCTTTGTACATAAATAAACGAAATAAAAAAACAAAATAATAATAATAATAATAATAATAATAAAATTTCGGGAAGGGCTAGATTAGTTTTGGGTTGATTTCACAGTTATTTTCTCACTTTTATTTCTTTTGGTTTTTTTTTACCATTTTTTATGGTCAGAAGTGATGGAGAAATGAATGGTGATATTAAAAGGAAGGATATCTGTATATTTTTAACTTATTGACTGAATGTGTTTTGGTGGACATCAGATTTGCAGGTGAACCAAACTTCCTTTCTTTGTCATAATCCCTCGTTGGTCTACCATGCGCTTGCTACGCGAGACATCCTCACTCTTCACATTCGTCAGTCCTATCCCCATCTTCCTTCTTTCCATTTCTTCATCATTGAATTGGGACATCCTAACCTATACCCCTTTTCCCTCTTTCAAACTACATATTCATTACTAACATATTTGAATTTTGCATCTTAAAAACTGTCCTCCCAAATTCATTCTCTTCATTCATGTGATTACAATTTCTCAATAATGTTATTCCATTGCACCTAAGGCATGCCACATTTAAACAAGTTTTTGAAAACTATGTTTCCCTATGGCCTTACACATGACATTATCAATAAATTATCTTGATGCATTAGAGATAATGTTTTTGATAATTCCTAGACTTGATTATTATGTGAACACAATGAATGATATATATCTGTCATAATAATAACCAAATTCTATGTGGTATCTAAAACAACATATGTGATGAATTGTGTTTATTCTAACATTTCAAGGATTTCTTTTCTCAAAATATATTTTCCCTAGTTTTTATGAAAAAAATTGTCTTACAGTGTTTAAGGAAACATCATGAGGATAGATCCCATTGCGTTTTTAAAGATGTGGTACTCCTCTATTTTTTAATAGCATGCAAGAACATAAACAATTCCTGAGAGAGGACTAGAATTATTCTTGAAACAATTATTCACATGCAAAGAGTACCTGAGAAAGGACCAGGTTTCTTATAGAAAGTAAATATTTACACCATAATACAAGATTGTAAACCAAAAGAGTATACAATATCATAGGACGACATTTCCATCACAATATTCAACACGGAAAGAAAATAAGGACCAAATATGGTAGAGAACTCTAAATGATCACTCCATTAAATGCATTTTTTTTTCATAGACACACATTTGAAATATCATGATTAGAACTTATATTATAAGAGATCAATAATGTTATGTCCTGAAATAGTTCTCTGTGAAGCTGAAAAATAATAGGTGTCTTTATAAAAATAAACAACAATGTCTTAGTTTTTAATAAAATTAAATTGGGTTTGTTCTTCAAAGAGGACTGGGATGGGACTCTCATGGACCATAAAATGAAGAGAGACCCGGAAGACAAAAGAAAGTAGTCAAGGGTCAGCCTTTGGTTTCACAGATTCTGGGAATAAAAAAAGAAAATTGGTTATTAACTGAAGAATAAAAGGTGGTGAAAGCAACAAAAGTGTGACTACTCGACTTACTGTGATGGAAATTTCGAACACTCATTTGCTTGTTGTGGTGTCTTTCGTAGGTTGTTTATGTGCTGGAGGTGGAATAACTAATTTAATGAATTCTTGTTGATCTATCTCGATTATCTTAACTAAGGCCTTTGTTAATCATTGCTTTATGTACTACCTCATTGGAGCAACCAATATTTCATGTTTGGTCTTAGTTTTGAATAATTCGTTCTCTAATTCTCTTAAATCAAGATTTAATTGATGGAGCATGTCCTCAATGTCTTCGTTCTTATTTTCATACAGGACTAGCCACCTTTCTATTTCATCTTTAGAGAACTCAATCGAATCACAAAATTCATTGTCCCGTGAAACTTTTAATGCTTCCAATTGCTCTAACAATTGTTCCCTTGATAAAATTATTGTATCCATTATTAAATGTGGGCCATCTAACTCTTTGGTCAAATCAACAAGTTTCAAGAATATGTCACCCCTTTTAATGGTATTCGTATCAAACTCAAGAAAAAAATCTCTTAGACATTTGATTCTCTTTAGCCAACAAACATTGATTTGTTTCATGTGAACCTTGGAGCGAAGATTTTGATCTCTTTTGTGTATCTCGCTCAAACTTGAAGTCTTTGATGCGAATGTTCTCACTACTTCCTTATAGAATCCTTCATAATTTTCTAAATATTTTTGGAGATACTCTTTAAAGTGAAAAACCCTTTTTGAGAAAGTAGTTGAGCTTTGTGTTAATTCCCAAATTTCAAGGATTAAGGCTATTCTTTTCTTAATACTATCTCCAATGTATTTCCTTACAACCATGTTGATCAAAATTTGGTCATCTCTATTTTACCGCTCCTAGAATAATAAAAAACAAATTGATATCAAAAGAAGAATTGTTTTGAATGATTATAGGTTCATTGTGTAGCTCTCAGTCTTAGCTTCGTCATGCATTTCACGGATTCAAAATTCAAGTTCGTATGCTCAAGATATCCAGGTTTATGTCTAAATGCCAAAAGAACACTTCCTCAGAATGTTCTCCTCTACTC
Source organism: Picea sitchensis (assembly GCA_010110895.2). Taxonomy (NCBI): domain Eukaryota; kingdom Viridiplantae; phylum Streptophyta; class Pinopsida; order Pinales; family Pinaceae; genus Picea; species Picea sitchensis. Next base: position 16,214 of record SNQJ01S0071623.1, on the reverse strand, counting down.
CGCTCCCACCAAAATTAACCAATACTTAGATTATTCTTAAATTATCTTGCAGGATCATGCACATTGTTTTACAAGTCTAAACTTCTAGCATCATCAGAATGCATTGGAATCTTCTGTTGTATCCATATTACACAAACGCTTAGTTTTATTTCATATTTTATTTCCTCACTCCTTATCCCTCCCTTATTTCTTCATTACCCCCTATGGGTTCATAACCCTTCTCTCTTCATTCTCCTCTCCCCCCTCGCCCCTTAGCCCCCCACTCCATACTTAGTTTATTTTTATATTCATCAGGTTATCTGGTTTGTAGACTCCCTCACCTCCTTCATTCCCCCAACCCACCAATTCGACTCTGCCATGCTCATTCTCTCACTACCCCACCTCCCCACATCATCCTACCTCACCTTATCTCTCTTTCACCCTCATATACCCCCCCTTTCTCTACCCTCTCCACTTTACCTCACCTTCGTCCACTTATTCCCTTAACCATTTATCTTAAATTTATTATATCATTAACCAATGAAATCACAACACGTGGAAACCAAGCATTGGTGACATGTGGCAGCAAAGAATTGGTGACACGTGGAAACCAAGTATTGGTGACACATTACAACTATCTATTAATGACACGTGGTGACGAATGGGAGTGTGACATGTGTAAACCAATGGGAATGTGACATGTGGAAACTCGTGGTAACCTATCACACAACGATATGTGGAGATGATGTGGACTATTGATTCATTGCCAAGTCATGATGATTGGAGGATGATTGGGCACCTATTGGATGATGACTAGGCAATTAAAATTATAATTAATTCGTGAATTTTCTAAGGGGTTGAGCTCCAAGTCTCCATAGTCTCTTATTTTCTCATATTAAGTGTAAGTTACACTTTTTAATATATACCACAAAGTCTCCAATATCCCCATGCATGTGGGATATATATTTTCCCAATAAAAGATGAAATTTTTAATGGAGTGGACGAATTGAAATCAAGGGCCCAGATTGCCCCATGAAATTTAATCAATGATTATCAAGTCTTGATGTTTCAGAGGCTATAACTTCAGATTTGGGAGTCGGATTTGGGAAAAATTTACCTCGTTGGAAAGGTAATTCGACGAGGAAGATGATGTCAACAATATTTTTATGGTGTGTTGAAGAAAGAATAGACAACAATATTTTTATGGTGTGTTGATAAATCTGCTTGACACTTTGACTTCATGAGTTCATATCCTGAGATCCATAAATCAAAATATCATCCATAAGGACTTGTTGGAAATATAAGATGATGAAGATCACATATGAAATGATTTCCATGGTTGATAAATTGAATATCAAATCCATAAAATTAAAACATAGTCCTCCTTTTAAAAGGGAAGTTAATTAAAATTTTCAAAATAAAAATTTATGTAAAAACTTTTATGAAAGACGAAAAAGGCCCACTTCAAGATGCATATGTCAATGATATAAATGAATTAATGAGAGTTTATTGAGGCATTAATTAAAGTGATTTTTCCAAGAAAGAAAAATCCCTAACTACTCAAGAAGTTAGAAAATCTGGTTTTAGAAAGCAAGAAAGGGCTCCATTAAAGGGTTAGAAGAAAGAAATCATAAGATCAGGATAGAAGGTTCCAATTATCAAAATGCAACCAGGATTTGATAAAAAAAAAGATCTCCATCTTCTCCATTCTTCTTCTTCTTCTACACTAATTTCTCAAGGCTTTATGTTTTAATTTCTGAACCTAGCATGAGGTTGAGTCTAGAGTGTTCTTTCTTATATTATTCAAATACTTTTCTTATATGATCATAGAGTGTTTACAACCATATATGTGACTGTCATATGTAATCCTAGGATTGTCTATTGGATTCATGAGAATTTATTTCTTGTTTGACAAACTTTTTTTCTGAGTCAATAGTCAATTGGTTTGCAAATATTTTGTGTATTGTTGAATATATTTTATGAATAAAACTTCAAAAAGAACTACTTCGAGGTTTTATTTTAATGATTTCTCAGATCTTGGGATCTTCGAGGATGAGATTTTTGAATTTCTCCCATTAAATTATTTCAGTTATCAATGCAAAACTCATTTAAAGTTCTTTGAGATGATCAAAACTATTTCCTCATTTTTCTTGTGAGAAGATATGGATGCATCCATTATTTATATGCGATTTAGAGGGTTGTATATATGATTTTGAGGATACATATATTATGATATTGAATCCTTCCTTCAATCATTCTACAATTAAAAGACTTATTTTTGCACATAAATATGAGATCATATTATTAAAGAACAATTCCATGTATAAATCAAAGAAATAGAGATCTAGGGTTTTCTATCTAGCATTCTCCTTAATCCAAGATATTCAATATATATCTTTCATCCAAATAGGAGTACCACCTCTATAGAAATGTAGGGGGATTTATATCCTCGTGGGGTTGTTGTTTTGATCATAATCGGTTCAAACATCAACAAACCACTAACAATCTAGATGAACCCTTTAATATGGAACTGGTCTCTAGGACATCTTCAAGACTGAACATTGGTTGTATTGTAGTGAGAGGTTCAACAAATAAATGTTTTGGAATCAGATCTTTTTCTAATTCCTTTATTCTCTCTTTTAAAACAAAATTTTCTTTTTCTATATTAAAAAATGGACTCCTTCAAGGTGTTATCTCCTCAAATAAATTGGTGGAAATTTTGCTTTTGAGGTGATAGGTTGTGGTCTAAATTTTATTCCTAAATTTTTTTAAGTAGGTTAGAGAGTCTGTATTCTGTAAATAAGCTCAAAAGAAATTTTGGATTTGGTTTGGTCAAGCAAAATTCAGAATCTCAGGTTTCGGTGGTTTAGGCGAGCCTGAAACGCGCTCATTAACCACCGAAAGCCTTTGCTCTCGGTAGTTAAGAAGGCAAAGAAAAAATGTGGTTAACCACCGAAAATGTTTCAACGGTAAAAATGGAAAGCCCGTGCTTTCGCACGAGCCAGCTGTCAGTTAGCGCAATGATGGAAACGTAATCTTCGAAAGCTCATCAAGTTGGAAGGTATGCACGTTNCGCCGAAAGCTCATTAAGTTGGAAGGTATGCACGTTCTAATTGTGTCTATCCGAAAGTTTGAGTTCTTGTTGTCCTTTCGACCGCATTTGTCTTTTCAAAATGTAGACACGGCGGTGATACAGAAATTCATGCATGTTGTCACAAAGCCTCCCTCCATTTCCAGTCGCAAGTACACAATCTATCATGATCCCGTTAATCCCTCATTAAATCCTCATTCATTATCAATTTGAATTCCAAAGATTACTGAGATAATCGTGAGTTCGCGATTTCATCAATCAAACGTGTTTCCAGAGATCCTAATCTTGTTTCCCATGGTGATTGACAAAGCGCCATTAGAGTTCAACAATAGCTCTCAAGTCAATTAAGCTAGGTCGATTTTTCAAGCAAACTCAAAACCGATCTTGTTTCAGTCTAAATGAATATACCACCAAAAATCTAAAATTTTGGCATGCTCTCAGTCAATTTGTTCCTTAAAACTTGGTTAGTGTTTGAGCTCGGTGATCCAAACTCTGTGTCACCCTGTACCGTCTTCTCTTCCATGAGTTATACTCTCTGTGATCCTAAATTCTAGAATCCTTGTCTCCCTGGATGCTCAGTTTTCCATAATCGCAGGTACAATCAACTTTGACCAATGCCGAAAGCAGGGCCACTTTTGAGGTCTGAGGTGGATGGGGTTTGGTACCTAGAATTTCACCCGGAGGTGGCAGAATTCTTCAAACAAACCGGGGTATTTTCATATTGTGAAAAATTAACTAACTTTCATCAACAAGTGGCCGAGTCTTTTGCCATTTCCTATGATGGGAGGTCTGCTAAAATAGGAAAGGAGGAGTTTATCATTGATGAAGCTGCCATTGCTGAGTATACAGGATTACCTAGGTCAGGATACTGTTGGTTCAAGTCTACCATACCTTCAAACATCGAATTCAGGTCATACTTGCTGCCTGTACATAAAGATTTGATCTGGAAAAAGGATATTCCAATGTCTTAATTGGAACCAAAGTGGCAGCCCTTGTTGAAAGCAATATGTGTTTACAAAACATGTGAGGGGTGGTACAATAGAGTGATGTTCTATCACTTTAAGCTTTTAAACCATTTTACAGGCAGAGACCCAATTAATCTACCATTTTTCTTGCACAAAGCCCTCACGAAAATGTCTAAAAAGGTCAAGGCCAAGCCCACTAAGGTGGCAAGCAGATTATCTCATCAAGGACTCATTACTCTTATTGTCAAGGAGTCATTGAAGAAAAGGTAGGTAGATTGGAACTATTTCCTCTTCTGGAATGAATTCCAGACTGATTGTCAACAGCAGGAGAAGGGTAAAAAGGCTTCCACTAAGAAGATTATTACTCCCAAAAGAAGTCATAGAAAAAGGAAGGGCATCTCACCACCAAGAGATCCGGTAGAAGCATCCTCTGTCAAGAAGAAAAGAATCAAAAGAAAACTGCAGTTTGAGGGTGAGCAGTCCAAGGACCCTGCTACAGGAAATAACCCTTTAAACCTACCTTACAATGATTCAGAACCAGAACAAGAATTAGTAGAGACACAGGGAAATGTACAGGTTGAACAAGGTGCAGACTATTGTTCCAATTTAACTTCACCAACTCCTCCAGAGGCACACAGTCCACCAGCGGCAGAAGCCTCTTCAAGTAGGCCTAAAACAGCTAGATCACGGAAAATCAACAAACTCCTGCAACATGTCTATGAAATGGAAGTCCTGGAAAGGGTGATTAAAAAAGATAATACAAACCTGAATGACAGAAATGCAGATATTTTCAAAATAAACCAAACCCTCAAAGAGAAGCATGACAAGATTAAAGACAGAAACAGGATATTGATCAGGGAAAACATGAAGCTATATAGACAACTTAGAATTATGAGGTTGAAGTTAAAAGAGTTTCAATCACCAGCACAGGAGAAAACTAGATTGGAAACTCTAGCTAACTTAGCTACAACCATGGTAGACACACCAGAGCCCTCCACCCATCCAGTAGAAGTTCGCAGATCTGCACGAACAAGAGTTGCCTCATCCAAGAAACCTTGAACATCAAAAAGGGATCCAAGGTAAGCATTTTTGCAAATTTTGAAGTTTTCTCAAAACTGAAGTTTCGATGGTTTAGGCGAACAGGACGATTGTTCATTAACCACTGAAAACAAGGCTTTCGGTAGATAACTCGCTCAGGAGATTTCTAGGTTAAACACCGAAAGCCTGTCATTTCCAGAATGATCAAGTTTTTGCACAGATCGAAGTTTTCCGAGTTGCAAAGGTTTGAAACCTCTTCGAATAGACATTTGATGAATTGCCAAGACAGATCCAATAGCTATTTTTGATAGATTATGGAAAGAAGAGGTGTTTCAAAGACTTTTGGTATCTTTAACAAAGACAGAAAATCAAGAAACTTACTCACATCAACAGATTCGAATTTGTATCTCTTAGAGAGTCATCATTCAGCCTTGGAAGGCTATCCTGCACTGCACCATCACTCAACAAGATATGAAGACCATGAAATCTTGGATTGACCTCATTTTTGGGGATCATTCCACATCTTTTGCATCTAAATTTTGACTTTCTATCTTTAGCATATTTGATCCATGTTTTCAGGATCTCAAGACTGCATTGTAAAGCTACAAAGCTAGAGGTAGAATAGGAACTAAGGGTTCGAATTTAGAGAGACTTTTTCATATTATGTACTCAAACTTCTCATCTTCATATTGAGTAATACAAGCTTATTTTGCCATAACTTATTCAGATTTCATCTTCTTATCTATTATGTACTTGCACCTGGATATTATATTCATGTTGTTATGCTTGTTTATGCTCGATAACTGTCATCTTATCACTGCATTCATAAGTTAAACTTTGCAAGTATTTATGTGATTATTGTAATTGGCCATTCATATATGATTTATATGTGATTCTGTTGATATAATAGTTATTTTTGCATTCATCCCTTTATTTGTAAACTCTCTGAACATTTGTGGTTGAAAGCCTTGTCCATCTAAATGTGTTTATGCATGATTTGAGTGAGAAATGATTAAGTCCTTCGACTTGATCCAAACCCACACTTATTATTGAGAAAACAGTTACCAAAAGATTAAGTTACCAAGCATATCTGACTTACAGCCTAGGAGAGTTTCCTGGAGTGATAACAAATTGGCGCCATTGCCGGGGAGAGAAGATCGAAGCTCAGCTTACTTGGGAGACGACATAGATTCAGATTTAATGATAGACAAAGTCTGGACATCATTTGGGTTGTAATTATCTATCTGGAGACTCCATTGAAACGAAGTGGCTCCAAAAAGAGCCCACACCAGGGCAAACCAAGAAGGCCCACTGACAACACCAATTCCTGACCCTGAGAAGATCATCAGTAAGGGTAAATCTTTGCAAAGACAGGCTTCTAGATATGCAAAGACAGGATTCTAGATATGCAAAGACATTAAATTTAGGTATTCAAACCGACTCTTCTTCTTTCATATCTAAAAGGCTTCTAGTTGAATCCCCTGCTGCTGAAACTCATAGTTCTCAGGAAATTGAAAATTTATCTCAAATATTGAAGGTAGAGGAACCTTCACTTTCTTCTAATATTACTGACTCTATTCTTGAGATTGATATCTCATCCCATCCTAAAGAGATTATTACAGGGTCCTCTCAGCAAAAGGAAACCTCTTCTTCATCTTCTTTGAATTCCTCACCCACCAAACCTACAGAAGGTGTTCTCTACACTCATACTAATTTGCCTGTTCTTGAATATATTTTACATGATCTATCCTCTAAGGGAGAAGAAAGTTTAGCCTTGTTGCTCGGTCAGTTTTATAAAGCCTCTTTTTTTTCACCCATTCCTGAAAATTCTGTTCAAGGTGAAGTGAGACAACCATTCTATTTTAACTCAGTCATCCCATCTCCACCTTCGCCTCCTACAAATTCTTCTTATGTATCAACCCCCAAGACTGCCATGGCTGCCCCTTTAACCAAGATGGAACAGATTTTGGCAAATAGGTATGCTCCACTTGTATTTCCCAATCCTTTGTCTGCTATGCCAACTGGAGATTATCAGAAATATATGCCAAATTTTACCGGAGCGGGGGATTATACTGTTGAAGAACATATTGAAGCTTTTTATGCTTATGCTGAAAATATTAACATTTCAGAAGAAGATGTGTGGACCAGAGTTTTTGTTCAAAGTTTGGATGGCCAAGCCCGGAAATGGTTCAAAGAGTTACCGAAAAATTCAGACACAAGTATTGAACAATTAGATGAGGTATTTTTAAAACACTGGGGAGAAAGAAGAGATATGTTATATTACATTTCTGAGTTTGGAAATTTAAAGAGAGAAGATGGAGAGTCGGTATTAGACTTCATCAAAAGTTTTAATAGAATGTTTGGAAAGATTCCTGCAGAGATCAAACCAAGTGACGCATCGGCCAAGATCACATTCTCTGCTGCCTTTGATCCATATTTTTGTCTAATCCTCGGAGAAAGAAGATCATCCACACTTTCTTTAATGCAAGATGTCACCCTCGAGGTTGAATCAAACATTACAGCATATCAGAAGCTCAAATGAAAGGTCGAGAGAAAAAAGTATGTTGTTGAGCCCTCTTCTTCTTCTAATAGTAAAATGGAAAAGATGGCAAATATGTTGGACAATTTGACATCTGAAATGTCAAAATTGAAGGTCCAGAATCAGCAACCAGCAAGGACAAAAGAGACAAATACTTTTTCCCCGAGAAATCCAAATGCTTTCCCTTACAGAATAAATAATCCACAAGTCCAGATCCTTCAGAGAGACAGGAATGTAGCTGATGATCAGAGAATCAGACCACCTTTTCAAAATGCAATGTTAGATGAAGAACAACAGCCATCTCACGATGAAGTCGAAGAAGCAGATGAAATAATTTTTTTTGGTGATGAAAATGATTCTTCCTTTTTGACACAAGTAGACTATGAAGAAGCCCTGATGGACCAGCAAATTCATGAGGCAAGTATCGAAGAATTTGTCTACTTGACAGATGACCAGAAAGGTTATAACTTAAGATCCAAGAGTGTTGTCCTGAAACCATTGCTCGTTGCTCCTGTGAAGAACAAGGAAGTCGTTGCTCCTGTAAAGAACAAGGAAGTTGTTGCTCCCGTGAAGAGTAAAGAAGTTGCTTCCAAGCAGCCTGTTGCTCATGTAAAAAAAACCTCCTCTCCTGCAAAACAGCAGCAGAAGCAAACACAACCCCTAGCCAAGAAGCAATTCAGTCTCAAAGCTCCTTCCAATGAGGTAAAAGCTTCTGATAAATCAAATTTCTCTTTTAATTTTGAATCAGAAATTCAGAAAGTAAAGATACCTATGCCTTTAACTGAACTCATGAAGAATGAAATCTTTAAATCAGCCATCCTAAAGTCCCTTGAGACAAATACCTCTTCATCTGCTGATTTTGTTAACCTACGAGATGACAAGCCAACAGTAACTATAGGGCCTATGATAGAATACCGAGATGATTATTGTCCACCATTCTACATATCCCTAAATGTCCATGATAAGATCCTCCACAATTGCTTGCTTGATTCCGGGGCGTCACATAATCTTATGCCCAAAGCAGTGATGGATGAGCTTGGTCTTGAGGTCACCAAACCATATCATGATCTCTTCTCTTTTCATTCTAGGAAAGTCAGATGCCTTGGCCTCATAAAATACCTTGTTATAAACCTTTTCCAATTGCCAATGAGAAGCATGGTAATGGATGTGGTGGTTGCTGATATCCCACCTAAGTTCGGGCTTCTCTTGTCTCGTCCATGGGGCAAAAGGTTAGGAGGTACCTTGCATATGGATCTTTCATATGCTACGATTTCTGTGTTTGGGGGAGAGCTAAAAAGACTTTACAGAGAGAATCAACTTGCCTACATCCTCAGCGATGCAAAAAATTCTGTAAATCATCCTATTTATGTTGTGGATACAGATTTTGGCTCGTGCATTCTTCAAATAGATGATTCTCAATCAACTCCTATGCATCTTGTGAAGCCTATCGAACAACAAACTGATGATAAGAATGTTTCAGTCTGGACCATGTATTTTGATGGGGCCAGTACTAAAGATTCAACAGGTGCAGGGGTAGTTTTGATTTCTCCTTCAAAGGAGACTATATCTTTGTCTTTTAAGCTCGATTTCATAACTACTAACAACATAGCAGAGTATCAGGCCTTGTTGTTAGGATTAAATTAAGCTAAGGAAATGGGGATAAAAGGTTTAAAGGTATTCAAAGATGTGGATCTCATCATACAGTAGGTAAACAGTACCTTCCAAGCAAAGCACGTCAGATTGAAAGCCTACAAGGATGAGGTATGGAAAGTAAGAGATTCTTTTTCCATTTTTGAGATTTCTTATATACCCAGGGATATGAATCAGCTGGACGATTCACTTGTTGTTTCAACCAGCATGTTTATTCCTCCCATGCCCCCCAGGCTCAATTATGAGATCCAAGTAAAATATAGACCATCTTTGCCCGACAATATTAAATACTGGAAAGTTTTTTAGGATGATGATGAACTTAACAGATTTCTTCAAGTGGTAGATGAATTTTTTGATATGCATGTTGACCAACAGAATCTAAATGTAGAGGAATCCCAGAAGCCCAAGCTAAAACAAAGAGTGGGTCAGCATGATATTGTTCAGCTACCTAACAATTATATACCTTGAGGTTTGGTACCTCTCGAAAATATTTTCGATCACAATGATGTTCCCTACAAGCCATATAAAAAGGAGAAAGATCTTGTTGTTCATGAGCACAACATAGGGGGTGAAAGCCAGCCTAAATTCATAAATCTGTCTTCTGAATTGACTGTTGATCAGAAGTCCGAATATTGCAGCGTTTTGAAAGAATTTTTTGATGTTTTTGCTTGGAAATATAGTGATCTAAAGACTTATGATCTTGATATCATTCAACACAAGATCCCTCTTGAGAAAGACACCATCCCTTTCAAACAAAAGCTCAAACCTATAAGTCCTCTTCTTATGCCTGTGATTGAAAGAGAAATTAAAAAGCTTCTCGATGCCAAGATCATAATCCCTTTGAGATACTCCAAATGGATTGCAAATCTAGTAATAGTGAGAAAGAAAAATGGCGAGGTCAGACTATGTTTGGACTTTAGAAACCTAAACAGATACTCTAAGAAAGACAACTATCCCCTACCTAAAATGGAAAATTTGTTGCAAAGGATTTCAGGGGCTAATGTCATGTCTTTCCTAGATGGTTTTTCCGTCTATAATCAGATTTTTGTTCATCCCGATGACCAGGAGAAGACTGCATTTACTACTCCTTGGGGTGCCTTTATGTACACCAAGATGCCATTCGGATTAATGAATGTCGGGGCCACGTTCCAAAGGGCCATGGACATAGCTTTCATGGGAGAAAAGGACAAGTTTGTCCTCATATATCTTGATGACATCATAGTTTATTCCAGCAGTCATGAGGAGCATCTAAAGCATCTAAAAAGAGTGTTCTTGAAATGCAGGCAGTTCGAAATCTCATTGAATCCCAAAAAGTCCCAGTTTTCTCTTAGGAAAGGTAATCTCTTAGGCCACATCGTCTCAGCAGAAGGTGTAAAGATTGATCCAGCTCAGGTGGAAGCAATTAAGAGGCTGTCTTTGCCAAGGTCAAAAAAGGATATTCAATCGTTGCTCGGCAAGATTAATTTTGTTAGAAGATTTGTGCCAAATTTTGCCGAGTTAGTAAAACACATAACATGTATGCTGAAAAAGGGGTCTGAGATAAAATGGACAGACAACGCAAGGAATTCGTTTCAGGATATCAAGCAAGCTATCATGGAATCTCTGACTCTGATCAGTCCGGATTACAGTAAGATCTTCTACGTTTTTTCCTTTGCTTCTTACGACACAGTGGCAGCAGTCCTGCTACAGAAAGATGATGACAATTTGGATCACCTCGTTGCTTTCTTCATCAAAACACTCATAGACGTTGAACTAAGGTATGATCCTATTGAAAAACAAACCTATTCTCTCATAAAATCTTTAAAATCCTTCAGAATTTATATCCTCCACTCAAAAGTCATTGCATATGTTCCTTCACCCTCCGTGAAATATGTTTTGACTCAGCCTGATATTGACGGAAAGAGAGCTAGATGGATTGCAAAGTTGATTGAGTTCAACATTGAATTAAAGCCCACCAAATTGGTGAAAGGCCAGGGCCCTGCTAAGCTCTTAACGGAGGAAAATCATGAGTTGTTGGACATAAATTTCATAGGAGAAAGTTCAGTGAATTTGCAAACGGAGTTGGCAGCGGATGGACAACATAATAGTCAACAAGTGGCAGAGTACTTTTCTTCTTGTGAATGGTACTCAGGTATTATACAGTTTTTGCAAAAGCTAGAAGTTCCTCCTGAACTCAGTATGACTCAAGCTCGATCCCTTAAGCTCAGAGCCATCAAATTCTGCATTTACAATAAGCTGTTATATTGGAAAGATCCTGCTGGTTTGCTTCTCAGATGTTTAGACAAAGAAGAGTCAGTCGAAGTTACACATCAGTTTCATTCAAGTGTTTGTGGAGGTCATCATTACTGGAAGACCACTGTTCATAAAATCCTAAGGGCTGGATACTATTGGCCTTTCCTATTCTCAGATGTGTGTGCCTTCGTCAAAGCTTGTGACAAATGTCAAAGATTTACGGGAAAACAACAGCTAAAATCTTTACCCCTGAGACCTATAGTGGTGAATGGCCTTTTTCAGCAGTGGGGTTTAGATTTTATAGGTGAGATAAATCCTTCATCTAGTGGTCAGCATAAGTGGATCTTAGTAGCCATAGATTATTTTACAAAATGGATAGAGGCGATTCCCACCCGGAATGCCACTCACCTGGTAGTCATGAAGTTTCTTTATGAAAATATTTTGAGCAGATTCGGTTGTCCCAAAAGGTTGGTAACAGATAATGCAGTGGCATTCAAAGAAGAGGCATTAGTAGACATGTGTAAATCAATGGGCATCCAGTTGGTACATTTGACCCCCTACTACCCTCAAGGTAATGGCTTGGTTGAATCATCCAATAAGAGCTTAATCAAAATTATCAAAAAACTGTTAGAAGAAAACAAAAATAATTGGGATTCTAAACTGAAATTTGCTCTGTGGACAGACAGAGTAACTATCAAAAAATCCATAGGAACCTCTCCATTCAAATTGGTCTATGGGACTGATGCCATTTTTCTTGTTCAGTTAATTTTACCAGTGGCTAGATTCTTTCAGGAAGAACAAACTGAGTCAAATGACATGGTACGAAGAATGCTTGATTTGGTGGAACTACAGCAGGCCCGCGAACAGTTAGTGGACAAATCAGAAGCTCATCAAAAGAAGATCAAGGATACTTTTGACAGAAAGACAAAGGTGGATAATTTTCAGATCGGTGACTGGGTTCCAAAATGGGATGCTCTTAGACAGGATAAAGGCAAGCATAACAAGTTCGATTCTTTGTGGACCAGTCCTTTCATGATAACCCAAGTACAGAAAAACAACATTTTCATGCTGCAGAATCTGGGAGGTGAATAAATGTTCGGTGGCCCGGTAAACGGGCGATTTTTAAAACTCTATTTCGTCTAAGGCTGTGAAGCCTAGACATTGTAATGTTAGTCTTAGTTTTTATTTTTACAGAATAACTCCATGCCTAATGGAAGCACTAGCAGATAGTTTTTAATTTTGTTTTTCAGGAAAGGCATTGATTCTATGGTTCTTGAAACCCCACAGGGAGGTGTTCATCCCCAATAGGAGCCAGTGTTATCTCCTCAAATAAATGGGTGGAAATTTTTCTTTTGAGGTGATAGGTTGTGGTCTAAATTTTATTCCTAAATTTTTGTAAGTAGGTTAGAGAGTCTGTATTCTGTAAATAATCTCAAAAGAAATTTGGGATTTGGTTTGGTCAAGCAAAAGTAAGAATCTCAAGTTTCGGTGGTTTAGGCAAGCCTGAAACGCGCTCATTAACCACCGAAAGCCTTTGCTCTCGGTAGTTAAGAAGGAAAAGCAAAAATGTGGTTAACCACCGAAAACGTTTCAACGATAAAAATGGAAAGCACGTGCTTTCGCATGAGCCAGCTGTCTGTTGGCGCAATGATGGAAACGTAACCGCCGAAAGATCGTCAAGTTGGAAGGTATGCATGTTCTAATTGTGTCTATCCAAAAGTTTGAGTTCCTGTTGTCCTTTCAACCACATTTGTCTTTTCAAAATGTAGACACGGCGGTGATATTGAAATTCATGCATGTTGTCACGAAGCCTCCCTCCATTTCCAGTCGCGAGTACACAATCTATCATGATCCCGTTAATCCCTCATTAAATCCTCATTCATTATCAATTTGAATTCTGGAGATTACTGAGATAATCGTGAGTTCACAATTTCATCAATCAAACGTGTTTCTAGAGATCCTAATCCTGTTTCCCATGGTGATTGTCAAAGCACCATTAGAGTTCAACAATCGCTCTCAAGTCAATTAAGCCAGGTCGATTTTTCAGGCAAGCTCAAAACCCATCTTGTTTTAGTCTAAATGAATATACCACCGAAAATCTAAAATTTCGGCATGCTCTCAGTCAATTTGTTCCTTAAAACTTGGTTAGTGTTTGAGCTCGGTGATCCGAACTCTATGTCACCCTGTCACATCTGCTCTTCCATGAGTTATTCTTTGTGATCCTAAATTCTAGAATTCTTGTCTCCCTGGACGCTCAGTTTTCCATAATCGTAGGTACAGTCAACTTTGACCAATGCCGAAAGCAGGGCCACTTTTGAGGTCTGAGGTGGATAGGGTTTGGTACCTAGAAGCTCACTCGGAGGTGGCAGAATTCTTCAAACAGACCGGGGTATTTTCATATTGTGAAAAATCAACTAACTTTCATCAACAAGTGGCCGAGTCTTTTTCCATTTCCTATGATGGGAGGTCTGCTAAAATAGGAAAGGAGGAGTTTATCATTGTTGAAGCTGCCATTGATGAGTATACAGGATTACCTAGGTCAAGAGACTGTTGGTTCAAGTTTACCATACCTTCAAACATCAAATTCAGGTCATACTTGTTGCCTGTACATAAAGATTTGATCTAGAAAAAGGATATTCCAATGTCTTACTTGGAACCAAAGTGGAAGTCCTTGTTGAAAGCAATATTTGTTTACATAACATGTGAGGGGCGGTACAATAGAGTGATGTTCTATTACTTTAAGATTTTAAACCATTTTACAGGCAGAGACCCAATTAATCTACCATTTTTCTTTCACAAAGCCCTCACGAAAATGTATAAACACGTCAAGGCCAAGCCCACTAAGGTGGCAAGAAGATTATCTCATCAAGGACTCATTACTCTTATTGTCAAGGAGTCATTGAAGAAAAGGAAGGTAGATTGGAACTATTTCCTCTTCTGGAATGAATTCCAGAGTGATTGTCAACAGCAGGAGAAGGGTAAAAAGGTTGCCACTAAGAAGACTATTACTCCCAAAAGCAGTCATAGAAAAAGGAAGGGCATCTCACCACCAAGAGATCCGGTAGAATCATCCTCTGTCAAGAAGAAAAGAATCAAAATAAAATTGTTGTTTGAGGGTGAGCAGTCCAAGGACCCTACTACAGGAAATAACCCTTTAAACCTACCTTACAGTGATTCAGAACCAGAACAAGAATTAGCAGAGACACAGGGAAATGTACAGGTTGAACAAGTTGCAGACTATTGTTCCAATTTACCTTCACCAACTCCTCCAGAGGCACACAGTCCACCAGTGGCAGAAGCCTCTTCAAGTAGGCCTAAAACAGCTAGATCACGGAAAATCAACAAACTCCTGCAACATGTCTATGAAATGGAAGTCTTGGAAAGGGTGATTAAAAAAGCTAATACAGACCTAACTGACAAAAATGCAGAGCTTTTCAAAATAAACCAAACCCTCAAAGAGAAGCATGACAAGATTAAAGACAGAAACATGGTATTGATCAAGGAAAACATGAAGTTGTATAGACAGCTTAGAATTCTGAGGTTGAAGTTAAAAGAGTTTCAATCACCAGCACAGGAGGAAACTGGATTGGAAACTCTATCTAACTTAGCTACAACCATGGTAGACACACCAGATCCCTCCACCCAGCCAGTAGAAGTTTGCATATCTGCACGAACAAGAGCTGCCTCATCCAAGAAACCTTGAACATCAAAAAGGGATCCAAGGTAAGCATTTTTGCAAATTTTGAAGTTTTCTCAAAACTGAAGTTTCGGTGGTTTAGGCGAACAGGACGACTGTTCATTAACCACTGAAAATAGAGATTTCAGTAGATAATTCGCTCAGGAGCTTTCTAGGTTAACCACCGAAAGCTTGTCATTTCCAGAATGATCAAGTTTTTGCACAGATCGAAGTTTTCCGAGTTGGAAAGGTTTGAAACCTCTTCGAATAGACATTTGATGAATTGTCAAGACAGATCCAATAGCTATTTTTGATAGATTATGGAAAGAATAGGTGTTTTAAATATTTTTGGTATCTTTGACAAAGACAGAAAATCAAGACACTTACTCACATCAACAGATTCGAATTTGTGTCTCTTGGAGAGTCATCATTCAGCGTTGGAAGGCTATCCTGCACTGCACCATCACTCAACAAGAGATGAAGACCATGAAATCTGGGATTGACCTCATTTTTGTGGATCATTCCACATCTTTTGCAACTAAATTTTGACTTTCTATCTTTAGCAAATTTGATCCATGTTTTCAGGATCTCAAGACTGCATTGTAAAGCTATAAAGCTAAAGGTAGAATAAGAACTAAGGGTTCGACTTTAGAGAGACTTTTTCATATTATGTACTCAAACTTCTCATCTTCATATTGAGTAATACAAGCTTCTTTTGCCATAACTTGTTCAGATTTCATCTTCTTATCTATTCTGTACTTGCCCCTGGATATTATATTCATGTTGTGATCCGGATTATTTTCGACACGAAATGAGAGCGGAGATATAACATAGAAATATTCAGAGATATTGCAAGAGAGACAACAATATAACAGAGATATAGCATAAATATAAAAAGAGTCACAGATATACAGTAATACACGATTTCTATTAATCAGAGAAATGTACAGAGACTGTAAAAATATAGAGTGAAAGACTCGCTAGAATGGTGGCAGCTTATCTCTGAGAAGAGATGTGACGGCTACTCGCATTCGCAAGAAGATG
>SNQJ01S0071622.1:28158-44627 GCA_010110895.2 Picea sitchensis | reverse complement strand
GAGTTAAGATCAGTTGTACTAGTTGTAACTAAACATGCACTAGTGAGAGTTCAGTTAATCAATGAACTCACATGCAACTAAAGATTCGCCACGGTTAACTACATGCATGTCAGATCCATTGAAGACCCAGTTGAGATAACAGGTGAAAGGGACAGTTTGTCTATCAGTTGTGATTTGATCACACATGCAGTGGATATGCTTATGAGCATGTGCAAACTAGGCAATTTGGCATAATCGATTGTGAGAATTCGATTTGCAGAGTTTTGTGCAGAGGAGGCAGGTTGTCTGGACATGGAGAATTGGCACATGTATTTGCTGATTTGTGTATGACAGTGTGAGATGATTGTATTGTACTGAGAGCTCTTGGATTAGATTTTTGTATGAGATTGTTTCATGATTCATGATATACATAATATATGATAGTGGGGTTTTTAGCTTTACACTTTCCCGGAAAAACTTATGTGTTGTGTGTTATTGATCTTTCACTTTGTGATTGTGTTTGTGATCATGGTTTAATTTTCCACAAGAATAATAGTAGAAGTGATTCTGTATTTAAAAGTGGCGTATAATTTTTAGATCAGGAAAATCGCAGGAAATACTTAATTTGTATTGAAATTTATACATGGTATCAGAGCCATGGAGGCCACGGAGATAAGGAAGTTAGGTGCGAACATTGTTTTATGTTCGCAGGTCCCGTCTCTAGCAGGGTGCGAACTTCTCAAAGCAAAAATTCTCGCTAAAGTTCTCAAAGCATAAATTCTGTCACCCTAGACAAAGGGCAGGTGCGAACTTCCCTGAGCATTCTTGTAGGCTGATAAAGGGAGAGGTGCGAACTCCCCTCACCCTATAGTGCATTACAGTGTGAACTTCCCAGTCAATTTCATAGGCTATACACAACAAGAGTGTGAACTTCCCTCAGGCTACTCTCAGGTGGGGTGAGAACCTCCCAGGGAAGAGGGATTGTAGCAGTTTACTTTTGGTGGTTGGATAACATTCGAATTTGCAATATTTTCTTGGTGCGACACTGGATTCAAGATCGAAATGTCTTTCAATGGATTGAGGTTAGACTATGCACTCCAAGGCAACTCGAACTACATTTCTTGGAAGGACAAGATGGAAACAGTACTCGAAGACAATGGATTGAAGGGTTACATTGACAATGATTTTCCTAAGCCAGATGCAATAGACACTGCAAATCTTGATGCATGGCAAAAGAAAGTGGCAAAGGCAAGGAGGATTCTATTGGAGGGAGTACGAGACCACATTGTCTGAAGTCTCCATGGGAAAACCACACCACATGCAATGTGGAAGGTTTTGACAGATCTGTTCCAAAACAGTAGCGACCATAGGAAATTGGCGCTCAAAGATAAACTCAGGAAGATCAAAATGGAGAAGGGTGAAACCATTCCAAAATATCTCACGAAGTTTTTCCAATGTCAGGATGAGCTTGGAAGTGTGGGAATAACAGTTGCTGCTGATGATTTGGTGAGCCTGGATCTCCTAGGACTTCCCAAGAGTTGGGACAGCTATCAAGACTCTGTCAATGGAAGGGAAAAATTGTCGAATTGGGAATGACTATGGTCGGATCTAGTGGAAGAGGAGTTCAGGCAGAACACCAGATATGTATCTTCATCAAAGCGTTATGATGAATAGGATTGTACTTTGACTACCAAGGCAAGGAAAGGGAAAGTGAAGAATTCGAATCAAAATTTGAGTCTAAAGTCAAGAACATGGATTTGTCCAAAGTGAAGTGTTTTCACTGTCACAAATGTGGGCATATCACTACTAACTATCCACAGAAGAGGAAGAACAAGACAGTTGTTGGAGCTACAACTGGTGAGGCTCTTATCTTGCAATTTGAACTTGACTTCACTTTGATCGCAAGCATGGCTTCAAGTGCATCAGGATCGGTATGGTATTCGAAAAGTGGCGCTTCCTTCCACATGACGGGAGATAAAGAGTCTTTCATTGACTTGGAGGAGAAATATCTCAGAATGCATATAGATATGGGCTACAATGGACAATATAGTGCGAATGGTATTGGTACCATTACCTTTCAGAGGGAGTCAAGTAAACCATTTCAATTGAAAAATTTTATGCATGTTCCAGGTCTGAAGAAAAACTTGGTCTCAATCGCAATGTTGGAGGATAGAGGCTATGATGTTGTTTTTAGCAGTGGAAAATCCTACATGTGACATAAAGCAATGGGTCAAGTCAAGGAAATAGGAATTCTAGTTAAGAATCTCTACATGCTAGAGGTAGATGGCTATAGTGCCATGATGGGCAAGGCAGAAAAAGTGGTGAGCCAGGATGAGGGAAAATTATGGCACAGGAGATTGGGCCATCTTCATCATGGAGCCTTGAATATCATGCAACAAATATCTACTGGACTTCCAATGGGAACACTTGCTCAACTAGATCAGTGCAAGGGGTGCACCCTGGGGAAGTATGTAAAGTTCACCTTTCATGAAAAGGAGAACCGTGCTTCGGTGATCCTGGAGAGAGTTCACACAAACATGTGTGGACCATTCTCAATTGCTTCAAGAACAAAACATAGGTATTATGTTATTTTTGTTGATGACTTTTCTCGTAAATGCTGGGTATTCTTCATGCAGAAGAAGGATCAAACATTCTCAAAGTTCTGTGAGTTTAAAGCATTGGTGGAGAAAGAGTCAGGGAAGCAAGTGAAGGATCTAAGGAGCGATAATGGTGGAGAATACATCTCTAATGAATTCAAAGACTTTTGCAGTAGAGAAGGAATTCAAAGAGAACTTATAATGCCTCCTAACCCACAACAAAATGGGGTCGCGGAGAGAAAGAACAGAATGATCGTGGGTGTAGCATGAGCGATGTTGCATGATCAGGGCCTACCAATGCATTTGTGGACAAAAGCATGAAATACTGCAGTTTATGTGCAGAACCATTGTCCTCATAGAGTACTTGGCATGAGTACACCTGAAGAAGCTTTCACTGGTAAGAAACCTAATGTTTCTCATTTTAAAATTTTTGGCTCATCTGTTTATGTGCTTGTGACCAAGGATTCCAGGAAGAAGCTAAAACCGACTGCTGAAGTTGGAATATTTTTGGGGTACACAGAAACACCCTAGATTTATCGTGTGTATTTAACGAATAGTAAGATGACTGTTATGCGACGAGATATAAAATTCAATGAGGGCAAAGCCATGTGGTTGTCGCTTGAGAGGGAGCTAGACTTGCTTGAAGAAGAGGAACTGTTGGTTCCCAAGGACGAGTCTCAAGATGTCGATCAACCACATGAAGATGTTCATGGAGTGGAGGAAACCACTCAAGCAGAGCCATCCATCAAAAATGGCAGAAAGCACACCACGGAAGCTGATAGATTTAGACTAGATGTTACACAAAATGTAGGAGCCCCTACTTCACAGTGCAGATAGAGATAGTCTCCTGATCGATTTGCTAGATACATGGCTCTCATGACTAAATTTATTGTGACTGAACCATCTTCCTTTCAGGAACCAGTGAAGGAACCCACTTGGGTTGATGCTATGGTAGAGGAGTATGACTCCATTGTCAAAAACAGTGCATGGGAAATTGTCCCAAGACTGATTGATAAATCAATGGTAGGTTCGATATGGATCTACAAGGTAAAGCAAGCTTTTGATGGGAGTGTGGAGAAATACAAAGCCAGGTTTTGTTCCAGAGTCTATACTTAAGGCTTAGAAAGTACAATGTCTAGGCATCCGAAAGTGAGTAAAGGATAAAAAAGGGGAAAGCATCAACCTTCGAGAAAGGAAGCTAAGATTGATTTCCAGGTTGTCGATGTCTCGCTTCCAACTGTTTCTGGATGTTTATATCCCATTCAATCGTAGCCCATGAATGTTCAAGTTCTACTCGGGTGGTGGTTGTTTTAAGTATAGTATCGAAAAGGTTCAAAGCGATATGGGTTTGGTCCGATAAGATGGGTTCGATATTAGGTTGTCTTACAATGGGGACAATCATAGAGGAACATAAAAGTTAAACTAGAGTTCAAGGTTTTTAATGTTGTCTCAATTTGATCATATAAAAGAGAACTGTTTGATCCAATGTTAAAAAATAGAATGCAAACCAAAGGCCTTTTCCCGTAACTAAGTTATCTGTTAAATAAATTGTGTGTGTGAAAATGTGAGAAAAACATTTAGCTATCTATAATGGGAGGCTTCTATCAAGGGAGAATCTCACCCTGTAAACAGAAGAAGAAAAAGATAAGATGAAATCTGACGAAATATAAAATATGAAGATCTAAAGAGTTCATAGGTCTTGTACCTGCTAATAGCCGATACAGAGGAAAAGCTATAAACGAAATAGATGAATAAAAATTGATCACCACAGTAGAGGTTTTACTAAATTGCAGTGAAACATTCATTAGACATATATAAGAAAAATGAAAACGAATATGAAATCACAGAGGAAACAAACTCATAACATAGTCTTGACGGAATCGGGAATCTTCAGATTACTTTGTATTAATTTACAAAAGTAGAGAGTCTCTATTACAATTGACCAAAAAGGTCCAACCTTGTTTCTTTCTTTAAAGTGTATATTTATACAAATTTCTATATACTGGAATCTCAATCGTTCCAGATGGTTTCGGTTACAAAAATAAAGGAGATTAAACGTTTCAATTCTTTGTATCTGTCCTTCTTTTAGGAAAATGGAGCACCTTCTTTTCTTTACTCTTTGAGTTCTAAAAATAGAACAGGCCGACACTTTTTCTTATTTGATACCGGAAACCTGCCCCTTTGCATGCTTGGTGCAAGTGACACATTTCTCTACCAGCTGGACTACCAACCTGGAAGGTTCTACTTGATTATTTGCCTCAAAAGTATAACAATCCTTCACCAATTGTGGTAACCTCCCTTCCACCTGTCGGTCTTTGGCGCTAATAGAACATAATTGTACACTCGGTTTTATTATCCATTTATCTATTTGGACTATATCTGTCTAGGTTATTTGTGATATTTCGGTCAACTCTCTTTCCTCATCCTACTTGATATTGAGCAAGTGCTTGGCTATATTGATCTAACCCGGTGTCTCAGTGCTGCTTTTGCTGTCGAGACCCAACAAACTCCCATCTATGAAGCTGAAAATTTCTTCACAAGATTTTCTTACCTCTTTAGCTTGTTGTCTACCTTCCGATATGTCACGCTCCCATTCCTTTAGCAAGATGTTACCTCGGGTCTGCTCTGGTATGGTAAACCTGAAACTACTGCCCATTTCCCTTTTTGTCGAGGCTATAATAGCCTCTTGGAAAGTGACCTGAGCCGCCCCAGCTTCTGTTTCTCTAAAAGAGATGTTTTCTAGCACTTGATCAATGACTTGGCAGTGGTTTTGAATAGTTTCCACCTTAGCAAGTAAATCCTGTTGAGCTGCCGACACTCTTTTTTGGATTTCTATGGCTTGGGATTGAAATATCCTGATATCTATCACCTAGATTTTAGTGAAATTTAATTTGTCCTGTTGCTATTTTATCAATTCTCCCTGCTGTCTTATCTTTGATTGGCTGGTCTGAGCCACCTGTTGCATTTATTTGAGATTGGTTTTGAGCCACTCGATTTCCTTTTGATCAACTACTCTAGCTTGCTCTATAACTGTACTCACCTGATCTCTGGCGGCTGCCTCTACTTTAGCCAATTTAGCCTCCAATGTTTTGATCAAGAGGTTTTTCCGCTTCCACTGATCCTTTAGGGACCTGACAGATTATTGGTTGGTTGTAGCAATATCCCCCAATGTCCCTACTATCTGAGTTGCAAATTCCTCTTTTTTCATAGCTCTCCCATCAGTTAGGATTTTAAATTTCTTGGCTACCGTGCCTGCTTCTTGATAAATTTCTTGTTTCACAACAACCATTCTCTTGTTATTGAAGAAAAATTTGTTCAGAGGTAGCTCTTCCATAGTTATAGGCATTAGTTCTTCACAGAAAATCCATCCTACATCTGGGATTCACTTTGTAGACTGTAGGGGGGTAACAACAATGATGGGATTGTTGATCTGCTTGAATGATTTCCCCAAAGTAACAACTGAGGTTGGCTTGCTTAGAGGATTGGGGGTCTCGGCTTCCTATTTCAGGCCCCCATTTTTCTTCTTCTTTTCCTCGTTCTCCTCTTGGTCAAGTGTTGAATCTTTGGAGCCCTTGGCATCCATTTTTCATACATCTACGGTCGACAGGTTCTTACCCTGTAAGATTGGGGGAAGGTAGCTCCACCGGTGTTCCTGGAATTTGAAAAAATCTTCCATCTCTTTGGGCGACAGGGTTTGTACCCGACTCAAAACCTCTACATAGGATCTCCTGCCTCGAAAGATATCATCATGAGGAGAATTCTCATGCTCATATCTTTTAAGGCCACAACTAGCCATGTGATTACTCACAACCCTGTGTGGGTCATGTTTCTTGAATTCAATATGGACCAATTTAATATATTCCAAGGTTGCTTCCTTAGACTTTGCGTTTCCAAAATCTAATAAAGAATATGTATTCAGATGAATGGGAAAGGGCGGCCATACCTTATTTGAAAATCCCTTAAGCTCTTTTCTTATGCTTCCAATCACGGGTTGCCTAGCGATTTTGTGACAAACCAGCCTATCTGGTATAAATAATGGTAGAGCATAGGGCGGAACAGAGGCACTGAAAACCTTGATGTATGAAAATTCTGCCTCTACATACCAGTCAGCCATGCTACTCAAGTTGGCCACAATACTATCTAAAATTCAGGGTGGTGGATTACTAAAGATGGTGACATGCATCAGCACCATTACCCAATTGAAAATATCGGATATAAAGTCTGCGGCCTTATCCTCCCAAAGTTTTGAGTGGTAGACATGAATAGGCTCAACATCAAATGGAGTCCAGCTCCAGCTCATTAGGGGAAAAGGCATCGTGAAACAAACGACATCCATGATGTATGAGGACATAAAGAATGAAGCAGCCTTCCCATTCTCTTTCTGCGTCTGATATTCTGTAATCCGACAGGGTAGAATATTTGACAACAGTTTGGCCCATTCGAAAGAACAGCCTTCAGCGACTGTATGAATTAGCAACACCCATGGGAGAATGAAATGAGTGGTGTCCTCCCTCCCATATACAGGTCATCATTGCTATGTATTTGAACTATGGTTCCAAAGAAGAGATTGAATAAACTCCGTTATTTTCTTCCATGAATTTTGTGGGGTGCGAGACCCAATCCTTAATCATATCAAACAAGTTTCTTCCATATTGCTCGCATTCCTTTCTCTTAAAACCTTCCAGAAACTCGACATTATGTAAGAAGTTTGGGGTGGGTGAAAATTGGTACATCACCTATAAATGCTCTGGTCTAAAGGTCCCAATGGTCACCTTCTGCTCACTGATAATAGTTCTGGTAGAAATATCTACATGATATAGCGCCCATCGGATCATATCATAGTAAGGAAGAAGTTGTGGCCTGGCCGCTACTTTGTGCATCTCTGCTTGAACGACGATCTTGTATTTGGTGGCCAAGTCGTCTTTCTCATTATCACTGGAATCGTCTGAACAATTCACTAATTTAGACTGCAGAACCTCGGAGACGTATGACCAGGTTCTGACAGAATCAATACTTCGGGGTGAAGTATCTAAAACATTATCTGAGCCTTTCCCTGAACTCTCAGCAATTTCCTTGGACACTTTTTGTGGGGCCATGATAGATGACTCTGACTTAGCTCTCCTATAGTAAAAATGTGTATACATATAGAAATTATCCTGATGAGAAAAGCTTCTTTGCGCAAAATAGAAATGAAATTTGAAACAATGAGGGAAAGAACTCTATATCTCGATCATTTAAAACCCTAGTGTCCTTATGAAAAAAACGGTCAAATCATTTTTAGAGAAATATTTTAGCAATAAAAATAATATCTTTACCTGTCATTTCACCTCATTTCAAATAAATGCCATAAATTTTGATGGGTCGTGACACAAGCTGGTGCAAAACATTTGAATTTATCCCGTAGATGGTGCGTGTTAATATTTTTATTAATGCACTGATTAATCTGGCTTAGATTTCTTTAATTAGGTTTTCTTTAAACTTTAATCACCTTTTCGACGTTCGTCGTATTGGGAGATTTCACCCCTACCCTTCGAGCCCCTAAAACCTGAGATCGCGATGACGCGATCTAGTTAAGAAAAAATGAAATCCGGATTAAATGTTTAATTAATCATGTTTAATTAAATATCGTGACTTCACAACTCAAGGCTTCGAAGGTATAACTTCTTGGAAGAGAGTATGCCGAGTCGCGAAATCCCGATAAATTTTATCTATGGTTAAAAGCTATTCACCCCTGACACTAACCCGGGTAACTTGTGAAAATGTCTCATGATTTCGCCTATCAGAGTTATGACGGTAAAGTTTTTGGATAGAGCGATCGCCAAGACACGAAATCCCGACAGTACTTATCTAAGGTTTAAGGAACTTTACTCTTGGCACTATCCTAGGTAAGCTTCTCAAGGCTTTTCGCAACTTCGCGCATCGGGGATTCAAAACCTTGTGACTTGTAACTCCTGAAGCGCGATATCTCGAGGTATATAAAAGTGAAAACATCATTTAATCGGTTAAAAAGTAGTGACTAAGGAGTATAATGGCCATCACTACTTCTTATGTTGGGAATACTAAAGTTTCCAGTGGGTAAAGACCACGAAGTAAAAGAAAAAATAAAGGCCAACCTTCGATTTTAAGAATTACGTTTAAAACAACTGAAAAAGGCAGCTCCAACATAGGCTCCAACTAGGGATCCCGTCTTCCTGTGAGACGGGAAGAACAGTAGACCACGTTCCTGTATTGGGTAAATGGAGTCAATTGGATTTATTCTGGTGAAACCGTTCTTAGGAAGGGGATGCAGAGGAGAAAAGAGATTTTGTTTTTTTACTTCTGAAATCTTTTCAAAACTCAGATGTTTTTTAAACTTAGCTGAATCCCCTTTCATGAATTTATCCTTCTCATTTCTGAATTCAGGTTTGCCTTAAGATAATCAAAATAGTCCTAGGAAATCCAACAGATCTTGTGGCTTTTGGCTTTCATCAAATGAAATAAATTACATGTTTTTAATCGGGGAGCCCTGTCTGAACCTGGGATGCAGATCCGGTTTCGGAAAAATTGGTTACCAGAGTAGAGTGAGATTCACGTATGACAACCTTACAGATATCTCAGATATTAGTTCACTGCCAGTGAACTTGTTCAGTACCCCAGTAAAGTTATCTGGCCCTTTTTACTGAATTTCCTTTCACCACTTCAAAATATACTTATGCATTTAAATGCTGAGACGAGGGAAATCATTTATGAATTTCCTTTCATTGTCTCTTTGGACTAGATGGGGGCAATCATTTCTGAATTTCCTTTCACCATCTATCTTATAATTTACTTTTTAGAGCACGAAGTGGGGGCAATCAGTTTGTATGAGGGATGATATCTGTGTAATATTTGCATGTGGAGGTCTGTCAACTTACTTTGATTACTCGGTGTCAACCTTCCATTAAATTTCAAAACACCTTAGCCCATAGGGAAAAAGGGGAAAGATTAATTCTGGGGGTCTTCCTTCAAGCAAGCCTCAATCCTTCGAAACTGTTGAAAAACCTAGAATAGTCAGGATCAAACTATGCATAACTTTGTTTAGTAAGAGACCGAGGAGTTGTGAAGACCAACTTACTTTCCAAAATCTGCCTTACAGCTTCCAAAGCTAAAACACAATCTCTTCTCCCTATGTATGGAACCCAGAAAGAAATTTGGTTTTTTGAAAAGGAAAATCTGAAGACAGAAAAAGAAAGGTGATGGAGAGAGATCTGTAAACTAAAAAACTAGGGTTTAAAAATTAAGACTGACTCTTGAAACCCTTTTTCTGGAGACTTTACTTTCTCTGCTTATTTTAATTACCTCCTACCTTTATCTAGGTGAAATTCTTAAGACCCAGGGTAAGTAGTTGTTCTTTTGATAACCAGTCAAGCAAAAACATTATATTTATGAGACCATTATGGTGCTTTGGAGACCTTCATTTAAAAAATAAAATTTTCAAGAATTCGTACCTTCGCCTTATCATTTTAAAATAACAGAAAACCTTTTCTATCACCTATTTTCGGCGAATTTATTCTCCGAGATATGAATTTTTGTTTACTCCTTTCCCTCGTTTGGGTTACAAGCTGAAATCCTGCAAACACGAAGGGTTAGAGATGAGTGCATTTGAAAATTTTGCATCTCTACTTCTACAAAAATCACTGACCTAATTAATTAGTGGTGGAAGTAAACTTACCAAAGAGAAATTATGAAATAGAAAGAAAACACAAACTGGTATATACAATGGAAATTTTTATTTTTTTTATTTTTTTGTTTTTGTTTTTTTTGGTACCAATTATTGCATATAATGCTTTAAAAAACGCCCATTGACAGGGGTGTTGAGGATTTTACCATCCAGATTTTCTATTAAGAACAAATTTTTTCCTTCGGGGCCTGTGACTTTGAATGGTCCATACCAAATATGATCAAATTTACTGTGTTTTGCTGAGTCTTCTTTTCTAGCATTCCATCTCAAAACCAAATCGCCCGGGAGAAATTCTATGTCTTTTGCCTTATGATCGAATAACGTTTTCATGTCTATCTTGGTATTTTTGCAACCTCTCATCTACTTCAAATCTGTGCTGTTGGACCTCGATTAGCTGGTTTATCCTTCTTGTGACATGATTTGGCTCTTCTTTCTCATCATGCCATAGTTTCATCATGAGGAGTACTAGATTTATGGGTAACACCACGTCTGTCCCGTACACCATTTGGAAAGGAGAAGTGCTGATAGATTTCTTCATGCCTATCTGATTTGCCCATAAAGCATATTTTAAATGCACATGCCAAGATTTTTTGTTCTCATCCAACACTTTCTTAATTACATTGATCAGACCCTTGTTTGAAGACTCAGCTAGTCCATTTCCTTGGGGGTAATAAGACATGGAATGACTGAGTACGATATTGTATTTTTGGAAAAAGTTGATCATAACCATAGATTTAAAAGCCTGGGCGTTATTTGTGACTATCTTTTAGGGTAGCTGAATCTAGACAAAATATTCTCTTCTAGGAAATCTATTACCACCGAATCTGTTTCCCTTCTAGTCGGAATAGCTTCCACCCATTTAGTGAAGTAATCTGTGGCAGTCAGGATCCATTTGTGTTGAGCGCTAGAATGGGGGTTAATTTCACCTATAAAATCTAGTCCCCATTGCTGGAAAGGTGCTTCTATTTTGACCGGAATCAATGGCATGAGTTACAATCTTTGACTTTGGCATTTACATCTGAGAAAAGTTTTGGCCAATAATACCCTGCCCTCAAGATCTTATAGGCTGTCACCCTCCAAGCGTGATGTCCCCCGCATACTCCTTCATGAAATTCACTTATGACCCTCTCTGTTTCTGATTCGACTAGACAAACCAACAGGAATCCGAGTGGGTCCTTCTAATACAATTGACTTTTAGATATACAGTACTTGACCGCATGCAATTCTAGCATCCTGGCTTTGGATGGAGACAATTCGCTCGGGCATTTTAAGGTCAGCAGGTATGACACTATCTTTTTTTACCAATTCGATGAGGCAAACTTCTCTTCGATTCTGATTGTGCTTGCTAGCTCATCAAGCTCGCTCATGTCCACATATTCTTCACATCCCTGTAGTCTATTTATACCAAGAGCTCTGAAATTTGATTCGGCTGCGGTCAAATCTCCTTCCCCTATAAACTTAGGTAATATTTTTATGTAGTTTTCAGGAAGGTCCTGAAGAGGAATAGGTAGGACCAAAGGTGCATATCTTGCAGCCACTTTAGCGAAAAATCTGGGAAGTCCGGCAGCCCCTTGGCCCCACACTCCTATTGGATCCCCTCCACCTCCTCCTTCGATGATCGCCATCGATACTACTAGGTAGGGGAACGGTGTGTTATATAGAGGGTTGTGGAAAACTAGAAGTGGGTTTTTTGCTTTTTCGGGAGACGAGAAAACCGAAAACGGGTGAAAATGGATGCGAGGACTTGGCTCCTCGGATTTGCAAGAGATGTAATCAGGGGAACTTATGGGTGTGGAATCTAATTATATAGTACGCTCTTCGAGACTCGATGATGTTGTGAAATCTAACTGAAATGTAGGTGGGATATCAATTGCTGATAAATTTATCACGAGGTTTTTACCTTTGTGTATGCCAGAGGTAGTCGAATGGATTTCACTTTTATCCTCGGAAAGAGCTAAGGTTGGATTGATGTTTTCAGGAGGGGAACTGTTCAAAGTTGAAGGTTCAAAATAACTCTTGGTCTTAGGCTATGAGTACTTAAGCTGGTAGACTGCAGTAGTTGGCTTATGGGAACCTCTTATTTTCAAACAAATTTTGGGATCGGCAATGGGCATGGTCTATTTACCCTCTGGGTTTTGTCTGGTAATCCTTCGATCGGACGCCAGTTTATTTAAACGTGGAGTCGCCAAGTGAAATATAATAAAATCCTTTAGAATTTGTTCACTCTTTGTTCACTATCAAAGGGCGAAACTTGCAAAATGTCGTTCTTCCCAGGGAAAAGGTTTCGTAACTTCATCCCCGACAACGGCGCCAAAAAGATGTTGTTCCAGAGTTTGTACTTAAGGATTAGAAAGTACAGTGTCTAGGCATCTGAAAGTGAGTAAAGGATTAAAAAGGGGAAAGCATCAACCTTTGGGAAAGGAAGCTAAGGATGATTTCCAGATTGTCATTGTCTCGCTTCCAACTATTCCTGGATGTTTATATCCCATTCAATCGTGGCCCATGAACGTTCAAGTTCTACCCGGGTGGTGGTTGCTTTAAGTACAGTATCGAAAAGGTTCAAAGCAATATGTGTTTGGTCCGATAAGTTGGGTTTGATATTAGGTTGTCTTACAACGGGGACAATCATAGAGGAACAAAAAAGTTAAAGGAGAGTTCAAGGTTTTTAATACTGTCTCAATTTGATCATATAAAAGAGAACTATTTGATCCAATGTTAAAAAACAGAATGCAAACCAAAGGAATTTTCCCGTAACTGAGTTATCTGTTAAATAAATCGTGTGTGTGAAAATGTGAGAAAAAATTTTAGCTGTCTATAATGCGAGGCTCCTATCAAGGGAGAATCTCACCCTGTAAACAGAAGAAGAAAAAGATAAGGTGAAATCTGACGAAACATAAAATATGAAGATCTAAAGAGTTCACAGGTCTTGTACCTGCTAGTAGCCGATACAGAGGAAAAACTGTAAATGAAATAGATGATTAAAAATTGATCACCACAGTTGAGGTTTTACAAAATTGCAGTGAAACATTCATCAGGCATATATAAGCGAAATGAAAACGAATATGAAATTAGAGAGGAAACAAACTCATAATACAATCTTGATGGAATTGGGAATCTTCGGATTGATTTGTATTAATTTATGAAAGTAGAGAGTCTCTATTACAATTGACCAAAAAGGTCCAGACTTGTTTCTTTCTTTAAAGTGCATATTTATACAAATTTCTATATACTGGAATCTCAATCGTTCCAGATGGTTCAGTTACAAAACAAAAGGAGATTAAACGTTTCAATTATTTTTCTCTGTCCTTCTTTCGGGCAAATGGATCACCTTCTTTTCTTTACTCTTTGAGTTATAAAAATAGAAAAGGTTGACACTTGTCCTTATTTGATACCGGAAACCTGCCCCTTCGCATGCTCGGTGCAAGTGACGCATTTCTCTACCAGCTGGACTACCAACTTGGAAGGTTCTACTTGATTATTTGCCTCAAAAGTATAACAATCCTTCACCAATTGTGGTAACATC
The DNA here is from genome assembly GCA_010110895.2 of Picea sitchensis. Taxonomy (NCBI): domain Eukaryota; kingdom Viridiplantae; phylum Streptophyta; class Pinopsida; order Pinales; family Pinaceae; genus Picea; species Picea sitchensis. Next base: position 30,829 of record SNQJ01S0071622.1, on the reverse strand, counting down.
CCTTCCACCTGTCGGTCTTTGGCGCTGATAGAACATAATTGTACACTCAGTTTTATTAGCCATTTATCTATTTGGACTATATCCGTCTGGGTTATTTGTGATATTTCAGTCAACTCTCTTTCCTCATCCTCCTTGAAATTGAGTAAGTGCTTAGCTATATTGATCTGACCTAGTGTCTTAGTGCTGCTTTCGCTATTGAGACCCAACAAACTCCCATCTATGAAGCTGGAAATTTCTTCACAAGATTTTCTTACCTCTTTAGCTTGTTGTCTACCTTCCGATATGTTGTAGGAAAATCTCCCTGCAGACAGGTAGATCACCTCTAAGGCTTGACCTTAACCCTAGACAGAAAAATTCTTAACGTGGACACTGAATTTCTTTCAAATCTATCTAAACTAACACATGAGAAGGAAGGATGATAGAAGTACCTGCTATCGATGTTTGTCCCTGCATGCTCTGAGTTACGCTCCAATCTTTTTCTCCTCGCTGAGTTCTGCAGACAAAACAAGATACAACCACTTCCTACTCTATTGATATTATCTTGAAAATATATCTATCACTGAATGATAAGTTCATGTAACATCAGACACAAACTAGAAAGAAACAGGCCAAGCGTGTCATATTAATGAGAATAATGACAATAGTACTTACAATCGTAGATGTGAATGCGACAGATTCGTCAAGTCCTCTTCGTCTAACCCTTGCCTAAAAGATCCACAACCTCGATAACAACAACTTCACTGATCACTCTCCTTTGGCTGACTATAAGTTTCCTCCAAGATCATAAGTTTCATATGTTCAATTCTTCCCCCCTTTCCACCATCATAGAGCCTGTTTATATAGGTTAATAGGAGCTTAACCTCTTGAGTTATATTTATAACAAGTTGGGAACCTTCTCCTTAGATCAGGGATCTGTTGATGAAACCAAGAATTCGAGCACAACTGCCTCCTAATCTCGAAAGATCCTTTCCTCATTCTCCTCAACGGGCTAACAACTGACCCAGATTAGGGAGCGCTCCTTCATAAGGGGTCTCAGAGCATTGTAGCACTCCTTGGTAAGCCTTGGGGAAGCGCCAACTCTCTCAAGATGAGCAACGCTCCTCCAAAAGGGGCTAGGGGCGTTATAATGCTCCCAAAATCATTATAGGGGAGCACCAACGCTTCTGGAGATGAAGTAAGGGAGCGTTCCCCTTCCAAACCTTTATTTTAGGGTTCTTCTCAGGTGTCAAGAGTTGTTTGTCTTCAGTAGACCATTTCTCTTCCTTCAAATCAGTCATATGAGATGTCATAAATGCCTCCTTAGTGTCGTTATCATAGCATTATGTCTGAACACCTTTTACGACACTTGTGACCAATTTACGACACTTGCGAAATCTGATGCGACACTTACGACAATTGAGAGGGATAATGCGACACTTATCCAGATGAACAATTTTGACGTGTAATAGAATGCCCCCCAAAGTATGAAGTTAGAAGATGCCAACTGATAACTGAAATACTTTGTAGATGCTCAAGAAAGGGTATAGACTCGGAGAACGTGACGGAAGCTGCACACAAACATCCAACAAATATCATGACATTTTTCAAAACCTAAGACAGGCATACCTATGCTTGGATGATTCAAGACTCAACAAGATATGGCTGCCATAAAATACACTCCGGATCCATAATTGCATTGATAAAAGGGTATAGCCACCAAAGATACAATGTGGATCTATACTCTGACGATTTGGATTGATTGTAGCCACGAAGAATACACAGTGGATCTACGAGATGACAAGACATAGCCATGACCAGTACAAAGTGGATCTATGTAATAGTATATGTGTTCTTGTCCAATAGAAAACTCCTTCGCAGCCTGGGCAAAGCGTATGTCAAAATGATGATTCAATGGCTCAGCCCAGGGTCTTCTTACCAATCCTAATGCGATACGATTCTAACCATGTGAATAGATGTTTTGGTGTCGAACATGGTAGAAACCACTTGATTACCGGACAATGGTGTAAACCCTTAACAAGTGCGAGGGAAATCACCATTAATGTCAATGATTCCCAAGGTACCCTAGTACATTCCAGTGAATGTGATAAAATGAGCTAAGGTCGAACACTCGTGGAATCATTCGATCAGAGGTCAGTGATGTAAACCCACTTTCGAATGTGAGGAGGCCTACCATTGAGGCATGCAGGTCCCAAAGTACTAAATGGTTTCTAAGTCTAATTCCCGGATAATGTGTTGAAGTTGACAGGAATAGACTCATAGAGGGAGGGCCTTGATGTATCCTCCATCAATGACATGAAACGGACACAGAGGTGTAATTGGTAGATCAGACGGACATGGACTGACACAGGTTTTGAGACAAGATATTTGGGATGGTTGACTCTCGAGGCAGATACTTCCCTTGAACACTGAGGCACGACAACAAAACATGACATGGGCCAAAATTGTGTAGTGGGTACCGTGACTTGCGTCGGGTGACTCAAAGGAGTGAAAGGAACTCAGAGGATTGGCTCAGTGCAGAGGTTTAGCGGGTTATGATATATGCAAAGTGACAAAGTGTCGTGTTCAAGGGCGACTCTAAGAAGTGCTAGATGAGTTCTCAAGAGACTGCTTGGCTTGCTCCTTTCAATTTTCCCCCCATCCAGATAGATGAGTACCTCTTTTTGATTTAATG
>SNQJ01S0071622.1:0-11208 GCA_010110895.2 Picea sitchensis | reverse complement strand
CCTTAAATAAATTGGAAAATAAATATTAATCTATTATCTCATTCATAACTGAGTGAGTTAGATTTGTAACAGAAATATAAGTGTAGTTAAGTGAGTTAATATTAGTTGTACTAGTTGTAACTAAACATGCACTAGTGAGAGTTTAGTTAATCAATGAACTCACCTGCAACTGAAGATTCGCCACAGTTAACTACATGCATGTGAGATCCATTGAAGACCTAGTTGAGATAACAGGTGAAAGAAACAGTTTGGATATCAGTTGTGATTTTATCACACATGCAGTGGATATGCTTATGAGCATGTGCAAACTAGGCAATTTGGCATAATCGATTGTGAGAATTCGAATTGCAGAGTTTTGTGCAGAGGAGGCAGGTTGTCTGGACACGGAGAATTGGCACATGTATTTGTTGATTTGTGTATGATAGTGTGAGACGATTGTATTGTACTGAGATCTCTTGGATTAGAGTTTTGTATGAGATTGTTTCATGATTCATGATATACATAATATATGATAGTGGGGTTTTTAGCTTTACGCTTTCCTGGGAAAACTTATGTGTTGTGTGTTCTTGATATTTCACTTTGTGATTGTGGTTGTGATCATGGTTTAATTTTCTACAAGAATAATAGTAGAAGAGATTATGTATTTAACAGTGCCGTATAACTGTTAGATCAGGAGAATCATAGGAAATACTTAATTTGTATTGAAATTTCTACATGATGGATTATGGGGAATCTCATAACCTCATGCCCAAAACTGTCATGGGAGAACTTGGGCTGGAAGTCACAAAGGCTTACCTTGATTTGTACTCTTTCGATTCAAGAAGGGTGCAATGTCTTGGGGTTATCAAAGATTTGGTGGTAACCTTTTTTTAGTTGCCTGTGAAGAGTGTGGTCATGGACATTGTGGTAGTTGATGTTCCTCCCAATTTTGGCATGCTATTGTCAAGATCTTGGATAAAAAGTCTTGGGGGAACATTACAAATGGAACTCACATATGATACCATTCCAGTCTTTGGAGGGGAGCATAGAAGACTATACAGATAATCTCAGCTAGTCTACATTGTCAGTGATGAATTTGATCCCACCAATCATCACATCTTTTCCCTTGATACTGATTTGGGATCCATCTTGTTACAACTCACCAACACCCCTGAGGCTCCTCTTCAACTCAGAAAGCAGCCAATTATCCCCCATGAAGATTCTTCCCCATTCACTTCTATAGAGAATTTTTTTTTATGGAGCTTCTTCTAAAGATGGTGCTGGTGCTGAGGTAGTTTTTGTTTCCCCTGCTCAGGAAACTATATCTCTGTCATACAAATTAGAGTTTGAAACTACCAACAATGTGGAAGAGTATGAAGATCTTGTTTTGGGCTTGAGGGATGCAAAATATATGGGAATTAAAGAGATATCTGTCTTTGGATGTGCTGACCTGATTATTCAACAGATAAAAAATGTTTATCAGGCCAAAAACCCTCAGCTTAGGAGTTACAGAAATGAAGCGTGGGACCTCATTGATAGTTTTTTCCTAGCCTTCAATATATGCAAGATACCAGATATAATAAATATGCATAACAAAAATGAAATGCTAGAAATGGCAGAATAACATTAATATAACCAGCATAATCTCCACAATAACATAGTAATGATATAAGAACAGCAACAGAAATAACACTTTGATTCAGAAAGCAATGTTCACGGGCCTCTTCGAGGGGGCAACCTCCAGTCGAGCAGCGCTCTATTACAATAATCTCCAAGATAGGGTTTTCATACCCTTGACCCTTATTTATACTAAATATGTCTATCAATAGAAGCATATAGAGGAAGATCCTTCTAGAAGTGGAATCTTTTATTAGGTCTTCTGATGCAGGAGCATCACCCACATCAAGCGAGCCAACGCGAAAATAATTGGATAGCTGGGCACATGCCAACACAAATTTTTGAATTTTCCCTTGAAGTTGATGCGCCAAATATAAATGAGATCATTTAATGAAGGCACCTTGGTATATTGTAATCAGACCTTGATCCATACGCTCTTGTCTGAAGTAGATGGAGGCATTTAATCTAGTTAATGCAGGTAGATATAATTTATTTCTTAGATTAGAAAGTTTAGAGCGCAGGAGGGAAAACGGATATAGACACCCTCATTGTACATTGTAAAAGAAGCCAGCATAATAGATGAGCAAGAAGAGCATGGTAGAGCAGCAAAGAGTTGTAGAAGAACATCCATGTACAGATCTTGAATTAATAGAAGGAATTGATTCAGACTCAGTTTTTAGTGTCTATCTGTGTGTGTTAATATATGCTCATGAATGTTTGCTTTCCTATGATGCATTTTCTTTTGATATGCTGTGCATATGTTTTCATGTTTTAAAACAGAAGTCTGAGAGGAAGAAAGAATGAGTTTCAATTGTTTTTCCATCTGAGCAAGGATTCCTGCAAGGAGTGCAGTCGAAGTCGTCTGCAAGGAGTGCGTTGACAGAAGGCTCAGATAGTTAAAATTTTGTTCTCATTCACTAAGGAGTGAAAGTAGGTTACTGGAGCCGTGAAAGGAGTGCGCAGGCCAAAGGAGAGTCTCAGTTGTGAATCTGAGTGAAGTGTTGAAGGACTGTTGCTGCAGGTGTGTGCAGAGTCAAGAGAACTCAACACTTGGAGGTGTTTGAGAACTATCGCAAGGAGTGTGTGAAAAGAAACTCTTTGAGGTTGAGAGTGTGAAAAGAAAGCTCAGGAGGGATAAGTCTTTCAGATCCGTCGAGAAGAAGCACAGAGAGTCTGTGCATAGAGTGATTGAATAGGTGTTGCAAAGTTACGTGCAGAAAGACCAGTTTTCATAGAGAATACTGGTTTCACTCGTAGAAGATATCCAAGAGGGATGTGGATGGTTAGGATCTTGCAGAGGAGATTGACAAAGTCCCGTCAACCGTCGGATCGGTCATAGAAGCGAGGAATTTATGGTCGCATTGGGAGTTAAACTCCAGGAACCGTCAGTCGTTGGATCATGGATCAGTTACCCGTCAGCTATTGGATTCAGTAGGAGTTGAACGAGGATTACCATCGGGATTCAGAGGATCAAAAATATCGTAGTAGAAGGTTTTTTGACATTTGAAACCCCTAATCCCAGGAAGATCGGAGCCATCCGAAAGTTGGACACGTGGCGAAAATCAAAACGTCAGAAGTTCCATGGACAGAAGGTTGGGGAAGTTCATAGTGAAAACTTGATGAATCTGAGTCATCCATTTAGGAGGACAGGTGTCAGGAATCTGAGGAGAGTCAGGAATCGACAAATTGGAGTTCCTGAGGAAAAGGAAACAGAGACATCGCAAGTCCCAAAACCCTGGAGGAATCGGGACCATTCATTTGAGGGGATGCATGGAAGAGATCGGTGTTATTGGGGAAGTCCCAACAAAGGAGTCGGCTATCGGAGCTTGGTCCATCGGGATATCGGGGATCCCGGTGACATAGTGTTTATGCACTTTCATTTCGCAAACCACGAAATCCCGATGAGGAGGAAGGTACAACTATGAGACCAACTGTCAGCACAACAGAAGGGAGGAAGGCACCGTAGTGGAACCCAGCTATCAGCCTGACGAAGAATCGGTGCTCGAGGAATTGGGAAACCCATGGGAAAGTGTTTTGAAACATTAGAAACCCCATAGCCCCGACAGGAATAAGACAGTGGTCACGGGTTAACGGTCATATGGGCCCAGGCCTATAGTCAGGAGGGATATCGTGGGAATGGCGCGTCGGGATTCAGGAAATTGCAAGTCCTGGGGACAATTGTATTTTGACACTGGAAAGCCAGAAACCTCGATAGCAGAGAAGATCATGGTCATATGGACTAGAAGGTCTAGATGAGAGGCATCATTGTAAATCGAGAATCGGGGGTCTGTGAGGTAAGTTGTCTACGACAGCGTAGGTGACGAAATCTCGATGGTAGAGATTCCCGATAGGATCAAGGGAAGGTTGTCAAGGAGAATATTTGTGGGTGAGGAAAATTCCCAATAGGGAATTTGAAGAGCTTTTTAAGCTCTTTGGGAAAAAAAGAGAAAGGTCCTGTGAGCGGACATGCCCTAGTGGGCGCGCCTGCGTCAAGTGGTATCAGATATTAGAAAAGCTTCTTTGCTTTCTGTAGCAGAGAAAAAGGAGAATTCACCATGCCACCAAGGAGAAGGGGTAGACAATCACCCAATCCAGAGGAGGAAAGGGAAATGTCCAGAGAAAGAGGTAGACAAGTGAAGAATCCAAACATGGAGAGGGAAATGCGAAATCTTCGTGCCAGAATGGAGGACATGGAGATAAGAGAAAGGCACAAAGATGATGTAGGAGATATCAGTGAATCTGAGAATGAAGATGATGCTGGATAGGGAGAAGAAGAAATCCCAGCAGAAGATGCAGCGAGTGAACGTTTACTCAAAGATGTTGCAAGAATGAGTACAAAGGTGAAAATGGACGTTCCAGTTTACGAGGGAAATCTGGATGTAGAAGACCTGCTGGATTGGATTAGAGCTCTAGATACTTACTTAGACTATGAAGATATCAAAAAGGATAAGAAGGTTAGGCATGCCATCACAAGATTAAAGGGACATGCAGCCTTGTGGTGGGATGAGCTACAAGCTGACAGGCGTTGCCAAGGCAAGAAGAAAATTAAGAGCTGGGACAGGATGATTGCAAAAATGAAAGTAAAATTCATTCCCAGGGATTATCAAATTTCTCTGTTCAGGAGAATGCAGAACCTAAGACAGAAGCTGATGACAGTAAAGAAGTATACTGAGGAATTTTATAGACTGAATATCAGTGCAGGTCATCACGAAAGCAATGATGAAAAAGTAGCCAGGTATATGAATGGCCTGAGATATGAGATCCAGGATGAAATGAGTATGGAAACCATCCGAACGATGGAGGATGCTTATCAAATGGCTTTGAAAGCTGAAGAGAAGTTGATCCGTAAGCAGGTGCAAAGAGGCCGAGGCAGAAGTCAGCCTAGAGGCAAGGCAGTTTCCCAAGATAAATTCCAGAAGCCCAAGGAGGAATGGAAGAAACCTCAAACTCGGACAGAGAGAGGAGGAAGTTCACAGCGAGGGCAACATGCTAAGAAAAGAGAACATCATACTGAGTAGAAAGGAGGATATGCTGATAATAACAATATGTTTCCTTGTACCAGAGGTAGAGGAAGAGGAAGAGGTGGAGTAATCACATGCTTCACATGTGGAAAGAATGGGCACAGGTCATTCGAGTGTCCAGAGAAAAGGAAAGAAACCGAAGAGACTCACATCACCAAGGCCTAGAGGTGAGATGTTGAGGTGGAATACGCTGAAGGCAGGAGATCGCTGGTGATGCGAAAAGTTCTTTTGACACTGGAGAGAGAAGTGGAAAGTTCAGTCCAAAGGACCCGACTTTTCATAACAGCTTGCAAGACCAAGGGTTGGGCGTGCAAGGTTATCATGGATAGTGGAAGAACGGATAACCTCGTTTCAACTGAGATGGTAGAGAAGCTGGAGCTGGAGACAACTGATCACCTGAGTCCATACAAAGTTTCATGGCTACAGAAGGGACATCAGGTAAATTTCACTAAACAGTGTTTAGTTGAATTCAAAATAGGGGGGTATAATGATAAAATACTCTGTGATGTTATCCCTATGGATGTATGTCATTTATTGCTGGGTAGACCATGGAAATATGACAGGAACGTAGTTCATGATGGAACGATGAACACATACACGCTGGAGAAGAATGGGAGAACCCATATGTTGCATCCAATTGAGGATAAAGAGGTGAAGCTGGAGGTAAGCAACACAGTACTTCTCATGAGTGGGAAGGAACTTCTTACCGAAGTTAAGAAGAAGGAGGATCCACAATTCTTTGTGGCCAGAAAACTGAGAATTGTTTTGACTAGCACAAGAATGGATGATTTGCCAAAAGAAGTTCAGGAACTGTTGGAAGAGTTCGCTAATATAGTAGTGGACGAATTACCTCATTTGTTGCCACCAATGAGAAGTGTGAGTCATCACATTGACCTCATACCAGGATCTAGTTTACCAAACAAAGCAGTGTATAGATTGATGTTGCAGGAGAATGAAGAAGTTAAAAGACAGGTCTAGGAGTTGTTAGACAAAGGTTTGGTCAGGGAAAGCTTGAGTCCATGTGTTGTTCCGACAGTACTCATTCCAAAGAAAGACGGAGGCTGGAGGATGTGCACTGATTCAAGGGTGATTAACAAGATAACCATCAGGTATAGATTCCCATTACCAAGAATGGATGATTTGATGGATTGCTTAAGTGGAGCAAATTATTTTTTAAAGGTAGATTTGAAGAGTGGATATCATCATATTCGTATGAGAGAAGGTGATGAATGGAAAACAAAATTCAAGACGAACGAAGGTTTGTATGAATGGCTTGTCATGCCGTTTGGCTTAACAAATGCGCCAACTACTTTTATGAGGTTGATGAATGAAGTCCTGAAGGATTTCATTGGAAAATTTGCTATCATATATTTGGATGATATACTGATTTTCAGTAAGACAAAGACTGCACATCTGAAGCATTTGGCCATTGTGATGAAGAAGCTACAGCAGGAGAAGTTGTTGATAAATATGAAGAAGTCCTCATTCATGAAGACATAACTCACTTACTTGGGGTTTGTTATCTCGGCAAATGAATTAAGGATGGATTCGGATAAGGTGGAAGTAATTAAGAATTGGCCATCACCGAGGAACGTATTTGAGGTGAGAAGTTTTCACGGATTGGCTAGTTTCTACCGGAAATTCATCAAGAATTTCAGTGGAATTAGCGCAACAATGATGGATACAATGAAGTAAAGACATAAATCTTTTCACTGGACTGATGAGGCTGAGAAGGGTTTCAATTTGTTGAAACGAAAGATTACGGAACAACCAATTCTGGTGTTGCCGGATTTTCAGAAGACATTTTAGGTAAAATGTGATGCAAGCGGGTTTGCCATAGGAGCGGTCTTGAGTCAGGAAGACAGAATGATTGCATATTTCAGCGAGAAGTTGAATAAGGCAAAAGTAAAGTATTCTACCTATGATAAAGAGTTTTACGCTATCATCCAGGCATTGAAGAAATGGAGGCACTATATGATTCCAGGGGAATTAGTTTTATATAGTGATAACCATGCATTGCAATATGTAACTCAATAGGAGAAGTTGAGTCGGAGGCATGTTAAGTGGGTTGAATACATGCAAAATTTTACTTTTGTAATTAAACATATTTTTGGTATTGCTAACAAAGTGGCTGATGCTTTGAGCAGGAAGTGTTTGTTGTTGTAGGAGTTCAAAGTTAGGACGTTAGGCTTTGATGATCTCAGGGACATGTATGCAAATGATCAGGATTTTAAAGAAGCGTATGAAGCAGCTGAGAACCCAGTTCTCAGAGACAGAAGTTAGTGTATAGACTATATGATCCAAGATGGATTGTTGTTTAGAGGAAATCAGTTGTGTATTCCAAATTGCTCCATGAGGGAGAATCTGTTAAAGGAGAAGCACAGCGGAGGATTGGCCAAACACTTCGGTCATGACAAGACATTTGAAAAGATAAGCGAGTCATACTTTTGGCCAGGGATGCGGTCAGAGGTCAAGCGGTTTGTAGACAGATGCAGGATTTGTCGGCATTTAAAAGGAAGGAAACAGAATGCTGGATTTTATCAGCCATTGCCCATACCAGATAGGTCGTGGGATGAAATTAGCATGGATTTCATATTGGGATTGCCAAGGACGTAGAGATAATTTGATTTGATCTTTGTGGTAGTGGATAGATTTTCCAAGATGACACATTTTATCCCATGCCAGAAAACTAGTGATGTGACTCATATCGCAAATCTGTTTTTCAAAGAGGTCGTTCGACTTCACGGCTTACCTAGAAGTATAGTTTCAGACAGAGATACAAAATTTATAGGGCACTTTTGGAGGACATTATGGAAGAAGCTAGGAACTAATTTGATGTTCAGTTCTGCTTATCATCCTCAGACGGATGGGCAAACGGAAGTGGTGAGCAGAAGTCTGGGAGACTTGCTGAGAAGCTTAGTGACAGAGCACCATAATAGCTGGGATAGCATATTGTCGCAAGCAGAGTTCGCATACAATGACTCAGTGAATAGGAGAATGGGCCGAAGTCCATTTCAAGATGTATATGGAATGCAGTCGAGAGGAATTTCTGAATGGATGGATTCAAAACAGACTACGACTATCAGCACTAGTGCAGAAGAATTTGCTGAAGTGATGAAGGAACTTCACAGCCAGGTGAAGGAGTGGTTGCTGAAATGAAACCAAAAATATAAGAGCAGAGTCGATCGGCATAGAAGACAACTTCAGTTTGAGGTTGGTGATTTGGTTCTGGCACACTTAAGGAAAGAAAGGTTCCCAAGGGGAACATACAATAAATTGAAAATGAAGAAAATCGGGCCATGCAAGGTCTTAAAGAAATTGGGGGAAAACGCTTATCAAATTGAGTTGCCGGATGAGATCGGAATATCTCTGACATTCAATGTCTCAGATTTATATCCATATAAAGCTGAGGAAGCACGAATAGAGGGTGAATAGCCAGGGGTTCAGTGGTAAAAGCAGATGTCGATTGCAGAGAAGTCACAGATGGAGAACATACTAGACAAGAGAGTCAGTAAGAAGACCAGGAGGAGAGAGTACTATGAGTATCTGGTCAAATGGAAGGGCCACCCAGTGGAAGATGCCAGCTGGGAGACTGAAGTAGATATCCAGAAACATGGACGAACCTTGAGGGAACTCATGGATAGGAGCCCATGAAAATTTTCAAGCGAGGGAGTATGATGCAAGAGCATCGACCACGTCAAGTGAGCCAGCGCAGAAATAATTGGACAGATGGGCACACGCCAGCACAAATTTTTGAATTTTCCCTTGAATTTGATGCGCCAAATATAAATGAGATCATTTAATGAAGGTGCCTTGGTATATTGTAATCATACCTCGAGCCATACGCTCTTGTCTGAAGTAGAAGTAGATGGAGGAATTTAATCTAGTTAATGCAGGTAGATATAATTTATTTCTTAGATTAGACAGTTTAGAGCGCAGGAGGGAAAATGGATATAGACACCCTCATTGTACATTGTAAAAGAAGCCAGCATAATAGATGAGCAGGAAGAGCATGGTAGAGCAGCAGAGAGCTGTAGAAGAACATCCATGTACAGATATTGAATTAATAGAAGGAATTGATTCAGACTCATAGTTTTTAGTGTCTATCTGTGTGTGTGTTAATATATGCTCATGAATGTTTTCTTTCCTATGATGCATTTGTTTTTGATATGTTGTGCATATGTTTTCATGTTTTAAAACATAAGTCTGAGAGGAAGAAAGAATGAGTTTCAATTGTTTTTCCATCTGAGCAAGGATTCCTGCAAGGAGTGCATTGACAGAAGGCTCAGATAGTTAAACTTTTGTTCTCATTCACTAAGGAGTGAAAGTAGGTTACTGGATCTGTGCAAGGAGTGCGCAGGCCAAAGGAGAGTCTTAGTTGTGAATCTGAGCGAAGTGTTGAAGGACTGCTGCTGCAGGTGTGCGCAGAGTCAAGAGAACTCAACACTTGGAGGTGTTTGAGAACTGCCACAAGGAGTGCGTGCAAAGAACCTCTTTGAGGTTGAGAGTGTGAAAAGAAATCTCAGGAGGGATAAGGCTTTCAAATCCATCGAGAAGAAGCATAGAGAGTCTGTGCATAGAGTGATTGAATAGGTGTTGTAAAGTTACATGCATAAAGACCAGTTTTCATAGAGAATACTGGGTTCACTCATAGAAGATATCCAAGAGGGAGGTGGATGGTTAGGATCTTGCAAAGGAGATTGACAAAGTCCCATCAATCGTCGGATCATTCACAGAAGCAAGGAGTTTACGGTTGCGTTGGGAGTTAAACTCCAGGAGCTGTCAGCCGTTGGATCGTGGATCAGTTACCCATCAGTTGTTGGATCTGGCAGGAGTTGCACAAGGATTACCATAGGGATTCAGAGGATTGGAAATATCGTAGTCGAAGGTTTTTCGACATTTGAAACCCCGAATCTCGGGAAGATTGGAGTTGTCCAACAGTTGGACATGTGGCGGAAATCAAAACGTCAGAAGTTCCATGGATAGAAGGTTGGGGAAGTTCATAGTGAAAACTCGACGAATCTGAGTCGTCCATTCAGGAGGACAGGTGTCAGGAATCCGAGGAGAGTTTGGAATCGGAAAATCGAAGTTCCTGAGGACAAGGAAACCAAGACATTGCAAGTCCCAAAACCCTAGAGGAATTGGGACCGTTCATTTGAGGGGACGCATGGAAGAGATCGGTGTTATCGGGGAAGTCCCAACAAAGGAGTCGGCTATCAGAGCTTGGTCCATCGGGATATCGGGGATCCCAGTGACATAGTGTTTATGCACTTTGGTTTCGCAAACCGTGAAATCCTGACGAGGAGGAAGGTACAACTGTGTGACTAGCTGTCAGCACGATATAAGGGAGGAAGGCTTTGTAGTGGAAGCTAGCTGACATCCTGACAAAGAATCGGTGCTTGAGGAATCGAGAAACCCATGGGCAAGTGTTTTGCAACATTAGAAACCCCGTAGCCTCGACGGGAATAAGACAGTGGTCACGGGTTAATGGTCATATGGGCCCAGGCCTATAGTCAGGAGGGCTATCATGGGAAAGGTGTGTCAGGATTCAGGAAATCGCAAGTCCTGGGGACAATTGTATTTTGACACCGGAAAGCCTAAAACCTCGATAGCAGAGAAGATCATGGTCATATGGACTGGAAGGTCTAGATGAGAGGCGTCATTGTAAATCAAGAATCGGGGGTCTGTGAGGTAGGTTGTCTACGACAGTGCAGGTGATGAAATCCCAACGGTAGAGATTCCCGATAGGATCAAGGGAAGGTCATCGAGGAGAATATCTATGGGTGAGGAAAATTCCTGATAGGGAATTTGAAGAGCTTTTTAAGCTCTTCGGGCCAAAAAGAGAAAGGTCTTGTGAGAAGACGTGCCCTAGTGGGCACGCCTGCGTCATCTTCGTACATCTGCCTTATTCTATTTTATTGAAAGGCATTATTAATATTGACCTTTAGTACATCCAAATATATTGATCTACCTATGTGCAGGTTAGGACCCTAACATGTCCACCCCCTTAAAAACAACCTTGTCCTCAAGGCTTGAGATGTGGAAACTGCTGCAGAATGGTAGCTGGTTCCCAAGTGGCATCTACTGGAGT
>SNQJ01S0071620.1:27692-38249 GCA_010110895.2 Picea sitchensis | reverse complement strand
GGTCCCAACTCGGGGGTGACCTACTGTTGAGCTGATGAACAGTGTGGTCTAAGGCTGGGAGGTTCGTGGAAGGCCTGCACTTGGTTGGTGGATGCTACATCAAATAAAAGATATGTATTCTGAATTATGTTTTGAACATGTTTTGGCACGACTGTGCTGCATATATTATCATGTTTTCCGCTGTGTAAATGAATTAATGATGAATGCTATGACTGGTTTAATTATAGCAGTACCCATATGTTTTACTCTGTAATTTACGTGTGTTTAATGATTAAATGCATGTGCTTATAATGTCTGTACAAATTATGTAAAATTCCATGTATAGAATGGTAACTGAGAGGTTTGTAAACCTTGGTAGTGAAAAGGTACACTACAAATTGGTATAAAGCGAATGGGCACGTTACAATTGGTATCAGAGCAATTGGTACGCTACAAATTGGTATCAGATCAATTGGTACACTACAATCCACCACACCAGCTGGCTTCCAAGAGGCACAAGGCCTTCCTCCATGAGGTACAAGTCAGGTATTATGGTGAGTGTCACTTCAATATTTGAGGCATTTTGAGTATGTTGTATCTTAGACTACTTTATATTTCATGATATATGATTGGACATTAGTCCTTTTTCCCCATTTCACCTTGGTGGTTTACATTGTGCCCTACAAAGTGGTATTCCTGGGGAATGGGTTTGCTACTAGGAACTCCCTTGAAGAGCCATTGTACAGTTTCATGCCATACTTTCCACTTTCCATCACCTAAAACCCCCCATTTCCTTATCTATTGGGATTTTAGGGTGTATTGACCTAAGAAAAGGTTGTCCCTCATTCCATGGGAAGAAGGGGATGAAGACCCAAAGGAATTGTTGCTGGATAAAATGATAAAATCCTGTAAATAGACATTCCAGATGCTTCGCCCAGGGATACCCAGAGAAAGAAATGAAATGCTTCTTTGTGAGAAAAGGGGGACCTACAAGAATAAATGATAATAAATGCTTAAGGGGTCAATTGGAGGATAGGAGGTCTCATCATGAGATAGCCTATCATTATCATGGGTATCTAGTTGTATGACATTACCATCATCTAGTCACCAAGCTAGGGTATTGTCTCTCAATTACACAATTGAGAGAAAGGGGGTCTCATCACGAGCCAACCTTCTCATTTACATGAGGTACTTGTGAGTGACACTGTCATTATCTGGACACCATGCCAAGACAATTGCCTTCAACTCATTTCTTATAACATGGAAGAAACAAAGAATGACAAGAGGATGGTCTTGGAAAATGTGCATTGCAAACAAAGGTGCCACACACCCTCTACAAAGGAACCCATGAATGAGACACTAGAACCCCTTGTATGTCATGAACCCCATGCCAAATGAGTCTTGATCCTTAACCACTTCATATACTTCACATGGATTATAAATATATCACTTGGGAAACACTCCTTGACCTAGGGAAAGATCTACCCAATAGGACATCTCATAAACCTTCCCATACAAATGATTTGAAAGTTGTATAATTTCTTTGAGCACTTACTTGTTTGACTCGGTAATGTTTGATGCACATTCTTGGTGGCTCATTTATTGATTTTATTTACTCACCATGATATTTTGACTTTAGATCCTTGGAGGCTGTGCTTATTTTTCTTTGCAAGACCTAGCCAATGGACAATTTTGGAAGAACAAGCCTAGCTTGGGCTTCCATGGGGCTTGAAGCCCACAGGTTGGATGCTAAGGGCCCGCATGTCGGATTATGATGAATTTCCTTTGGAGGCCTAGAAGGTAACTTGGATGACCTCACCATGACCTCACAAGCTAAACGATTTGCTTTAGAGGCCTAAAACGTCACCTTAAGGGGCTCGACATCATGCTTAAGGGGATTGAGGTGGTGATGAGTACACATGGAACATTTTGGAGGAAGGAACCCTTGGATCGTGGGATATAAGGTTGGATCAGAGACACATGGCCTTTGGAGGCCCAAATTAATCATGTCCAGCTCAACTTTTGACCTAAAAGTGCCAAAATGTCACCCTAGAAGGGTGACGTCTTACTTTAGGGTTTTATTTTGTGTGAAAATCATGAATTGTTTAATATTATTTGTGTAAAGAGGAAATATTAAGGCTGTTGACCCCTATATTGTGGTTTACCCTAAAATTATGTGGACAAACATACTTGAGGACATTTTGTATAAATAGAGATGAACTTTCTTTCATTTTATATCATATATCTCTCCCATTTGGAGAGGCCCTGGACTGAAATTTTCACTATCTTTGGCTATTTATCTCTTGTTCTCTTGCATGTGTCTATATTTCTTGGTTATTGGTTGGTGGAGGTATATGATAGCCTTGGAAGGCATTTCTCTTGCTATTTGTGGTGGTTTATCTTAGCATCTTTTCCTTGAATTGGTAAGAAAATCTACATTGTACTATCATTTGTGTTTCAATTCAAGGTTGATTGTTGCTAGATCTCGGTGGGAAGTATAATGGAATACACCCCCACCTTAGCCTCCATCATAATTTTTCTCAAGTATTGTTGATTTAGCAAGGGTTTACTAAGAGAAGTATAAGTGCATACACCCTCTTAGTCTAAACCCTAGCTAGAGATACTTGCCTTGGGGAGTAAGATAATTTACACCCCCAAGGAGGTAGTACCTATAGATATTTATTTTCTTGACTCCATTAGCCCAATCATTAAAGGCACTAGTCATCACTTGTTGCATTGGAGATATAAAATTGTTGCTTTGGGAAACATGAAATTTCATGATTTTGAAGTTGTTCCTAGTGGAATCAAATCTATGCTATAAATGATTGCTTGAGCCACTAGGGCGTTTCATTTCTCCAAGTATTTCTTGCTGCTGTTACAAATTTAACCTACAACCATTAGGGTTTCATAAAACCCTAACCAAACTCTTCAATAACTCCTAATTTAACCGTTGAAAATTGCCTAAAATATGCCCACATAATCTACTAAGTACAACACATATTTTGGCAAGTTTTGAGCAAGTTTTAGTGGTTAAATATCCTGATGTAATAAAATTTTTGTTACAGCCATAAGGCTGATAAATATCACTTCAGTTAGCGTTTTATGACAACCTTTCTTTTTGTTCTAAAGTCTTGTTCTATCATTGTTGAGCTAAACTAGTTTTTACTAGCTTGTCTCGTGCTTATTCAATTATAATTTTAGCACTTATATTGCATCCCTTATTATATTTTATGTGCTGATATATATCATTGATTTTTTCTTCAATTAGGGACAATAATCTTAAATTGATCGTCCACCTACCATTACTATATGCAAGTGTGTCTTTTCTTGTGTCTCAAGCAGGTACAAACACCCTTTGTAGGAATCCAAAGACTTGGAAACCTTAAACCACTCGGAGACGAGTCATCAAATCCATATTTACTTTTCCATCATTGAACTTTAGGGGGATAATTATCTTCTTTTCCTTCCATCCATCTCAATCCCCCAGGGTCACCGAGATCGCCTCCCTAGAGTGACCTAGTCACCCTTGAATTGCGAGACCTATATCGAGGTGACATTGGGTATAGTGTCCCTTAGTTGTTGCCATTTTGGTGGTTGGGTTGGGATTTTACCAACCTACAAATTGTGTGATAACTAGATATAATTCTATGTAGAAGATTTCCACACTCTTGAATTTTATTGCAAAACACAATTTTCACCTCTTTGAGTAGAGGTTTCTTGGATCTTAACCCTGTGAATTTTAGCCTTTTATCGGATCTTAACCCTGTGAATTTTAGCCTTAGGGGTGTCATGAAATATAGTATAAATAAATAATGAAAATATTACAATATTATTTTGCTTTTTAACAACCTAATCTTCTAGGCAATCCAAGGAGAAAAGATACCAAACAACCTAGATAAATTTCAGCCCTCTAGGGAAACATATCCCACATAAACAAGATATGAAAATTCACCTTTACAATAGTTATAATAGAAGTGAAACAATAGGTATAACAACATAAAACAAAACCCTTATATTCTTCAATGACGATGTCAAATCACTTAGCAATTGGCCTTTTACTGATATCAAATAATCAAGACATATATAGTTACAAATAACAATACATAAAGAACATATATGGCTAAAAATAAAAAATGGGACCTATGCATGAGTTTTTGATAGATGGAAACTTTAGTTATAAGCTTAAGACGAATTATAGGTACATTCCATAGCCTTCACTCAAGTCTAGTACAAAAACTCCAACTATCTAAAATCCTTAATCAAACCCTAGCTCAACCAAGAAGATCCAAGTGTAAGAATCTCTCCAATACAACCTCCAAGGAAATATGTCTTCCTCTTCTCTTCTTCTTCACAAATCCACCCTAGGGTTTTTTCTCAAGACCCAAATCTCCAAAGTCCAAGGGATAAATACTAACCCTATAATTACACGATTCTCCAAGAAACTCCAAGAATACCAATAAGCCCTAGCACCTTAAGAGAGAGAATATAAGTACAAGCGAAGACGTAAGAGAGAGAGAAAGAGGAAGTGCACACTTTGAGGCGAGGAATGGAAATTCCTCACTCAAACATTTTCAAATCTCACTAGGCCAAGGTGATATAGGAAGGAATGTCACCCTTGGTTTATAACCTATGCAAAATTATCAATCAACCCTCAAGAAATATGTTCTTGGGCCTGATGCTATTATGAAGTTGCGTGTTTCCGCCAAAAAAATATAAAAATGTTTATATGTGAATGATTTAAAATTAAAATGAATGAAATAAATAATACATACAATATGAGAATCAGTAACACAAGTCTCAATTGAGAATAAACCATATTTTTATTAATGATAGCTTTTCTGAGTTACAACAAAAATGTCTCTTTTCAAGCCCCTTCGAGGGTAAGAAGAAAAATCAGACTTATAAGTCTATGATGAAATTTTAACAATCAAACAAACACAACTGGTGTCTAAAAGAAAATAAAAAAGACTTAAATGTACTGGATCAACCAAGCCACAAGCTCATCAAGTCTTGGCTCTTCAAAATATTGTTAATTAGAACTGAAAATTAATTCAAGAATTCTAATAAAACTACACAGACTGGCAAGAGAAATGATTGACCTTCTGAAGCATTTCAAATATCAATGCTTCTTAGTCCTTTCTTCTTTTCCACCTTTAGAATTATCCTACTGTCAACAAGAGGATTTAGCTATGAAAGAAACTTAGAAAATGAAAGAATGAAATTCAAAAATCTCAATATGAAACAAGAGAAAACCCGATCAAAAGTGTTTCTCTCTAATTCCTCATGCCATTCTTTTCCTTCTATTCTTCCTTTTATTATCTAAAAGGTAGTTCTCCAAGTAGTTGAACTACTTTTAGTTATTTAAGTTAAATAACTTTAGTTTACAAATAGAAAACATAACTTAATGATAAGGATAATTAATAAATAATATAATAACTAAATAGGCGGGCCCCCCTCCATCATGCATCCTTTATTTCAATAATAAATTATATCTTTTCCTTCTCGCTCCATCATATAATCATCAAATATAAATAATCAACATCATATAGCATACCATAAACATGCATTCAAAACACTATGACATATATCACTTATATCTCCATAAATTAAACATGATATTTTAAAGTTTCAAAAATAGATATCACGGTTCTACCATCTATCCGAAAATAGTGCCATATTCAAATGTAACAATAACATAATCAAAATAGCCCAGGGAATTTATTTATGAAAAATCCTTCCCTTTCCTTGATGAAGTTCTCATACTGAGACTTCTTTTCTTCCAGGTGAGCTACCTCTGGATGCAAATCATTTAAACTTCTCTTACCACTACTTGTTGATTTTATCTTGGATTGAGCAGAGGAAGAGGACTTGGCCATATAGGTATAAGTAATTGGCTACTTTCCTTTGTCAACTTGAGAACTATGTGGTGTAGTTTTGTAATCCTTTGGAGGAGAAGGAGGAGGAGGAGGGGTCATATACTCATGTGTAGCAACATTGTGATATGGTAATATTGGATGAATCAGAGGTGAAGGAAAAGATGCATTAGTAGCAACAATATGAATTGGAGGAGGTGGAGTGTCAATAGGCCATTGATTGGCACTAGAATACATATTGACATGTATATTACCCCATCCATCACTATGAGTATGCACAGGTGATTTTGGAACATTAAAAATACCAGGGTGAGGCTGCACGATAACATTAGGGGGTGGTTGGGGTTGTGGCAAGGCATGGTGTCCACCAGGGTTTAAATGCCCAATTTGGATCCGCTTCTGAAATTCATCAGAGTTGGCCTCAAAGTGAATAGATAACCTTAATTTCTTATTGATCCAGTTTTTTTTTGGCACATAATGAGAGCGAAGATATAATAAAGAAATGCACACAGATATCTTGAAGATCCAATAATATAACATAAATGTATCAGAGATGCAACCATAAACACAGAGATACAATAATACACAATTTTCTATTAATGAGAAAAAATGTACAAAGACTGCAAAAATACAGAGTGAAAGACTCTCTAGAATGGTGGCATTTTATATTTGAGAAGAGATGTGATGGATACTTGCATTCAAAAGAAGATGATTGTTACAATGAGGCTCTAAAGGCCTTTTTAACATAAGTAAAATCCAAAACCCTAACCTCAGAAGATGAAAATCCAAAAGGTTTGCGGGCCCCGATGGGGGTAGTTGATACACCAACTTCACGGGGGCGTAATTTTTGCATACAATATCTGTTTGGGGTAGTCGATACACCGTTGGAAAGGTATAACCGAGAAGAACGATTTTTGATTGCCCAAATAAGTGCCTTTGAAATCACTTGGTTCCCAAATCCCAAAAAACATCGTTTAGGGCCTCAAAATGGCCCCAAAAGTTTGGAACCCGAATAACTGCCGAAAAACTGCCAAGATGGAAAACTGTTTTTTGATCTCGTGGAATAGGTGGATGGCCACCGATATCCACCTAGATCAATCCTCTCTCCTTAGGAAGCAATGGTATCCATTGCATTGAGTTACCGGGGGAGAGAGGGAAGCGTTTGCTAAATCTGAATCTTGGTGAGCTGCTTGCCTTGCTGGAGATGTCGCACTACTTGGTTTGTGGAAGGCTGTCATGAACATGTTGCTGGCGGGGTTGAATATTTTCAACCAGTCGGGCTACCTAAGATGACTATGTGCAGAAGGAATTTTTGTGCTATGCTGCAGTATTGTCGATCTGCTTCTCTTGGATAGAAGGTGCTTGGTCCGAGACTGTAGTGGTTGCAATATCCTTCTGTTCACCTTTAGAATAGATTGTGAAGAAGATACTACCTTGCGACATTTTTTAGGTGGGACAGTAGTTGGAACTACCTCTGGTATTCTATAGAGATGAACCCCCAAAGTAAAAATGACACTATGGGGTTGAGACTCATAAACAACATGGCGCTTCCACATATATGGTTGGCCCAAGAGAACATCACAGACATCCAGTGAGGCAACATTACATAATACCTCATCCTTGAAGGGATGGATGTCGTATGACAATCGAAACTGCTGACTAACATGAAGTTCTTGTCCCTGGTGAAGCCACTCGATGTTGTATGGCTACGGGTGTGGTGTTGTCGACAATCCCAACTGTTTGATGACCTTTGTTGAGATGAGGTTCTTCTGGCTTCCAATTTCAACAATAAAATGAAGTGGGGTCCCCTTGACCCACATATGTGAATGAAAAATGCACTCCCCCTCTTCAGGATTTGTTGGTTCTTCTGGTTGAATTGCTGCGGTCACGACAATAGCACTGGGGTTTGCATCGATGATCTGTCTTTTACTAGTATTTCCAGAATCAGATTCTGAATCAGGGTTCAACTCCTTGTCTTTGATCTCGACCACCAATGACTGTTTTGAGCGACATTCATCAGTGTTGTTCCAAGGGATTTTGTGGAAATCACACCATTTTCTAGTGTCCTTCTTCGTCTTTTCGTGACCGTTCTTTTCTTGTGGCTTAGATTGCTTTTCAGGAAGCTGTTTGTTAGGGCCGTCTTTCTCATACTTTGGTTGTTGCAGATTTGCAGATCCGAACTCTCGTTTGTTCTGGTGCCTAAATTTCTTCTTGATTTTAACAACATATCGATACACAACACCGAGTGATGAGATATCCATAAATTCCATTTTAGTTTGAATGTATCTATGTAGAGCCCTGTGGTATTTCAGAACCAAATGTCGCTCAGATTATTTGATACCCAGATTGGTGCGCAAGGTATGGAATGTATTGGTGAACTTTGACACTGCTTGGCCCCTCTCTTGCCACATTGTGGTCCATCTCATGTACTGGTCTTAATAGTTGCCAACCGGGTAATATTGTTCCTTGACTGCATCCACAAAAAAATTCCCAAGTGGGATTGACCCCATATTTTCCAGACTCATCTGTGGAAATTTTCTCCCAGTAAGTTTCCCACCAATGTTTGACACGGGGGAGATCCTTAAGGAGTGCGAAGGTTCTCTTTTCCCTTTCAAAAAAATGGTGAACAAAGAAATAACCATCTAGCAGATTTAACCATTTGTCTAGGGTATCTACATCTATTTGTCCTTCAAATACGAGAATACAAAATTAACTTGTACCTTGAAAGGAGAGGTGCCTCCAAAGTGGACACTTGATTAATATGTGCCAATTTTTATCGACAGGCGTTGAAGGATGTGGGCAAAATTCTCCATCATTTTGTCCCTCTGTCACGTGAGAGCTTGCTCAAGCAACATATTTATAGAATCTTCTGCTTCGTCATTTTTCTTTTCTTTCATCATGGAGGGTTTCTTGGGTGTGCGAGAGTGGTTTTCCTCAAGAGAGACAAGCTTGAGACCCAACTTGCTATACTCGGACCTCATTAGGGACATGCACTAAAAAATGATCAAGAGCAACCTGCTTTGATACCACTGATCATGATTATTTTCGACACAAAATGAGAGAGGAGATATAATAAAGAAATGTACAGATATATCTCAGATATCCAATAATATAACAAAAATGTATCAAATATGCAACCATAAACAAAGAGATACAATAATACACAATTTTCTATTAATGAGTGAAAATGTACAAAGACTGTAAAAATACAGAGTGAAAGACTCACTAGAATGGTGGCATCTTATCTATGAGAAGAGATGTGACGACTACTCGCATTCACAAGAATATGATTGTTACAATGAGGCTCCAAATTCCTTTTTAACATAAGTAAAATCCAAAATCCTAACCCTGGAAGATGAAAATACAAAAGGTTTGCGGGCCTCGATGGGGGTAGTTGATATGTCAACTTCCCGGGGGCATAACTTTTGCATACGATCTCCGTTTAGGGGTGCTTGATACACCGTTGGAAAGGTCTAACTGAGAAGAACGATTTTAGACTGGCCCAAGTAAGTGCCATTAGCAATCATTTGGGCCCCAAATCCCCAAAAAATGTCGTTTAGGGCCTCAAAACGACCCCAAAAGTTTGGAACCCAAAAAATTGCCAAAATGGAAAACTGTTTTTTGGGCCTATGGAATAGGTGGGTGGCCACCGATATCCACCTGGATCACTTATGCACCGCAAGTTGCCAAAATGTATTAGGAAATATGCCTCTTCTTCCTTTATTTCCTCGTTTATTTCTACGCCTGCTGAAGAATCTCATCTATGTTCATCATAATTAAGTTAGTACATGCATAAACACAATGAGGAAAAACATCCAATTTTTTTTTTTCATCATGAATAAATTGGCTCTGACATAACAAAACCATGCAACACAAACGAGAAGTGAAGAGGAAAAGTGAAAATAGGGACATCAGTATAACTTTGAAAACATTCATTCAACAACACCCAAGTATGAAATCGATAGATGTTAGTTATTACTTCCATACAGAGGATTGTCCAAATTTGATTTCAAAACATGTTTGCAAGTGTTTATCATAATACCAATTATCTAGAATAATTCCCAAGTCCTTTCACATCACCTAAATCTGCCTTTTTATCGTGATGATTACATTAAGCTGTATCTCTTCTTATTCGTATTATTTAATTATATAGATAAGACAAAAATGAAAAAAGGAATTTAATTAAAGGAACTTTGGGAAATGACTCATGTAAAGTGAAACTGATGAGGGAAAATAGATCTATATAATAAACATATGGATTTCTTTATTCATATTTACAATCTTAATGCATACAATTCATTTCCTTTTAAAAAGCATAAACCTTTGAAGTGTATAAAATGAGAAACAATTCAAACCTCGTCTCTTTTAACCATATCTGTATATTGAAAACCAACAACCCACACAACATAATTTATCATTCAACTCTGTCCTTGTTTCATCAGATTAACAATATATTCCAGTTACATATCCTTCATATTTCCACTTTTTTTAATTATATAGGTAAAGGAAAGAAATGAGAAATGAAATTTTGGTGAGTGAGGATAAGGAATAATTAACTTATGAAAAATGGTATTTATGAATGGGAGATGAAGCTTGTTATCCCCGATATCTAGGGATAACTAGGAGATCATGTCTCGAGGCCCACAGGTCCTAGACATGAAGTACCGAGAGCAGGATTGACCTGAGCATGGTCCTGGAGGGCCCA